>JABUQX010034089.1:47500-90570 GCA_015478945.1 Trachelipus rathkii | reverse complement strand
AAAAGAAGTGAAATAAAATATGAAAAATTTAAAAATGGAATTCAGACAACTGAATAACTCACATTCTAATAATGAATAACTCACATTCAGGACAACTGAATAACTCACATTCTAGAAATGAATAACTCACATTCAAAGGAAGTAGTAAGTTGCTTTTTATACTGCTGAAGAGAGGTCCGCTAGAGTAATCGTCTCATCTCATTCATTACTCTACTCTACCCTCTTACTTTGTTCTCTTACTGTCAACTCATTCTTACTGTTCTCTTACTTATCTTGTTTTTAAATTTTAATATTTTTTTTAAATATAAAGATTTTTCACGAACCATATTAGATTAAATTATTTTAATAGTAAATGTAAATGTAAATGTAAGATTCTTTGCTTTGCTTTGATGATTTAAATATTCAATTAAACTTAGAATAAAGTAAATTAAACGTTGAATTTATTTTTGCTTAAACACTTGTCTAGGAATTGACTTCTTCAAAATACATAAAGAAAATTATCCTAGATAGGAACATTTAAATTTCATGGATCATATAATATAATACAAATGAATCTAGTTATCCAGAAGCAGAGATGTCAATTCTCACAGACTCAGTAACTGACCAGGAAAACTTGTGTCATTAGAAATAGAAAAGATTTATTGCATTATAAATGATTGGCAAAATCAAATGGAAAAATAAAATAAAGGCATAGACTGCTTAATATCTAAGGAAATTGTACAGAAATAGAAAATGTAAAAAACAGAACTTGAGCATTTCAAGAAGCAATTAATTAGCCTTAAGTTTTAGTGGTCATAATCCTCATTGCGTCCCAAAATTCAGATTTTCCATTATTCTTATTATATTTTATTTATTTATTATTATATTAATTATTAATTAATTTTTTCTAAATACTATTTATTATATTTTGATTTTGATTATTATTGATTAATTATAATTTATGAGATTAATTATTATTATTTATTATTATTATTATTATTAATTATTGATTATATAATATATTATATATGAATATATTAATTTAATTATATATATTATTATTATGTATTTTATATGTATTTTATTGAATTTCTTATTGATAACATGTTTATATGTAATTTGTATATATATATAATTTTTATTTTGTATTTAGAAGAAAAAATTATTAATTGATTAATTTATAATATTATTATTATTTAATACATATTCATTTAAATTATTATTTATATTATTTATTATTAATTATTTTATTAATTGAAAGGATTAGTAATTATTAAGATTATTTAATTACTTATTAATGTTATTTTCTTAAAATAATATTTTGATGACTTCGGCTAAATTTTTAATCTATCTAGTTAAACTTTATTCTTCAAGGAAAATTTTTGGTGATTTTATTATGATAATTATTTATATTTGTTATTATTTTTTAGTAACTATAAAGATATTTTTTGAATTAATTATTTTATTACAATATGAATATGAATTAGTAATTAATTGATATATTATTGGGATATACGTATGTAGTAAAGTATACGTGTGTTAATCCATGTGTATGTAGTTATCCTTGTTGATGACGACGTAGTGTTATTATTCAACGAATATTAAGGTAATAAGAACTGAAATGGAAAAGCACAATTTTAAATAAATTTTATTAATGTAAAAAGACGCTATCATTAGCATAATTCAGTGAATTTTATCACTCCTTATTCCATGAATCTTTTTTTCCTTCATATCTAACTTTAAGTTTAAAATAGCTATAATTTAAGGCTACAAAACACCGCAATTTCTCTTCAATAAACTAATTTGGGCTCCAACTCTCCTTTCTGACTAATATTGGCTCAGTTCTATGTTTCTTTGGGCGATAAAACGTTTTGACAAATTAGATTATTAGAGCAGGCCTCGCTTGACTTCAATAGGGACGGCAAGCTCTGCTCTCCATATTGAAACGATTTATCATGACAACCACGCTGTCCGATTCCCTGAAATTTTTCGTCCGATTTTGCGCAGAAAGAAAATTTAATATACGTTTATATTCTATCAAAACTGTATAGTGCTACGCAGTATAAATAAATATACTTATAAATAAATTCATAAATACCTTTCCTAAGAACATAACCCAAAAACTTACCGAAAACTTTTTAAAACCGAAAACAACGTTAGAAGGTGGATACTCCAAATCCCGCAGGACAGGTTGTGCTGAGGACGGTTAAGCAAAGTCAATGTACACGAGGCCGAATCCGACCAGATGGTCTCTCGTCTCGTCTGGGTGGTCGTGCTCTTCTCCGTCTCGCTGCGTCTGGCTCTCTCGTGCTCGGGTCGTCTCTGGTCGGGGTCTCTTCTGTCGTCTCAGTCTCGGTCTCTCACACAAGGGCGGGGCAGGTGACAGGGAGGGCACAGCCGCCGCACAGGGGGCAGCACACACGGAGCACACGGTCTGTTCGTGACGAAACACAAAAATACTAGCGTACAGTGAACCGTGCCGTGTCAAAGATTCATAGATATCTCGTGGTATAAGGTGTGCTGAGTTCCTGAGGTACTAGTCGGTACGGTCATCACTTTCGTGTTGTTTTTTATTTTCTTTTTCAGTATATTATACGTAGGTTATTGATTTGTTGTTAGCGGTTATGTCGTTCGGCTTGGCTCCTTTCACTCTTAACAGTTCCTGGCGGACATATTGATTTTAATGTGAATACATGTTGTTAGTTCGAGAGTTAACAATACGCTAAGAAGCTGGACTTGAGGTCGTTATTGGCTAAAAATATTTAATCGATTGACTAATTTTTTTCAAAAACAGAAATATTCTGTTTTATAGTTAACCGTATAAAATATTAATAATTAAATGTTTCAAAAACCGTTTTACAAATAAATTTTAATAAATTTCAACACATTTGAATATTATTTTTTTTCCCAATAATCCTTAATTTCTTATTTTACTCAAGCCCAGTATCACTCACTACTGTATATAAATATGTTATGTTCAATACTTAACCATTACTTTATTTCTGCAACTGTCATATCATATTGTACTACCTCACATAATACGGTTGTAGCCTTTTAATCTATAGTATATATTTAGTATGTATCTTTCTCATTTGCTTCGTTGTAATGAGCTTAGTCGCTGATATACACAGTTACATAGTTAATTAAGGAGCTTTTTTTATTATATATTCTTTTTTACATTTTTTTTCTCACCTCCGTTTATATCTATATTATCTATCATATATATATATATTTATCTATCTATATCTATATTATATATTATTATATTACTATCACAGCCTACAGTTAGGGAGAATATAATATAATTAATTTTATATAATATATATATATATTACTATTATATTATTATATTTCTATTATATTATTCACTATTATATTCTTTTTACTATATATAATATATATATCTTAATATATATCTATTAATATTTTTATTTTATATATATTAATATATATATATATATATTATATATTAGTTAGATTCATATTACTATCTATCTTAATCCTCTATATATTATATAAGATGGTTACAGTACTCATTTTTTTTATGCTCACAGTGGTGTAACTAGGGGCTCGCATGCTACTACTATGTTACAAAACTACATACTTATTATATTTTATGATATCAGCGGAAATTCTTAACGCAGATGAGATTTACTTTTTTTTTTTTTTTTTTTAATTTTTCTTTTTATTTGTGCTTATTCATTTGTCTCAGAAATTTTTAAAAATTATTTCCCCCCATTTTGTGGGTGCTTTGAGGCTGACGGGGGACATGAGGTGGGGGACGTTTATCTATAACCCGCGAAAGGGGAATGGTCGGGTAAGGAACCGTCCTCCTCTTCTGCTCGACTCACAAGACCTAATAATGAGTCTGGGGGTTTCCGTAAGAGACATCCCGGTAGACGAGTGGTGATTAGACCTCCACCTCTGCTCGTTCCACTTCTCCGCGTGAGCGTCTTTATCGAGTCATGCACTCCGACTTCCTGCTCCATCTTTGCGGTTTTACCCTCTTGGTTATTCCTTTAGTTATAAATGCTTATACCGATTTTGTTTTGGTAATGTAAAATAATTATTTCTTTTATTTTTTTAACTTAAGGAATAACCATACGGGTATAATCTGCAAGATAGGGCAGGAGTCGGGGTCTCTTACTAGCCCTCTCGTTCGGTGGACGACGTCGGGGGGACTATACATTCTCCTATCCCTTCCGAGGGATGGTCTCTTTACGGAACTCCCCGCTATCTTTATGGTCTTGTGAGCGACTGTTCTGCTGTCGGGGCGTTGCACGTCTCGCTGGGATCCCCTCGCGGGTGAGTAACTAGGCCTAACCGCGCTCTTTGAGCCTCGCGTTTCGGGCTCGAGCTGCTCGAACGCTAGATAGGAGATGGAAACTTAATTATTTGAAAATATGATTTGGGTCGATGAATTAAATATAGTCTAAATAATAAAAAAAAAAATTAACATACATATGAAAATAAGAGATAAAAATTATAATTAGAAATGTTATCACCATTTGAATTTTCGCGCTACGATTTCTCAATATATAGTAGCCTGTTTCTCACAATATTATCCGTATTACTACCTGTCTAGGACCTACTAGATCGTTTCTTCTCTAGTCCTACATAATACTGTTGTAGAGCATCTTCATAAACAAATATTCTGACCTTATATACCTTTAATTAATACTACTTAATACTACTATTAAATATTTCTTAGCCCACGTCTCTGTACTGAGTATTTGAGTTAATTACTCATCCCACCTCTCCCTGTGCTTTCCACTTCACTCACTTTACCTTATACTTATTTGCTATCGCTTAACCTCTCTTGATGCATGGATGATCCCTATATTTTTGGCTAACATTGCCTCCTTCACGTGTTATTTCTTTCTATATATAGCGGTCATTTTCCCTTTATATATCTCTCCTTGGTTACACTACTACTATTTCCCTTTTCTAGTACTCACCTTTGCTCTCTACTGACGTGTCTTCTACCTGAGATATTAGTAGCTACATATCTCTACTTTCCTCTTGAATAAAGTATATGATTTGTTACTCACCCTTAAGTTTATCTACCTCATTTCGTCATTTTTTATTTTTTTTTTTATTTTATTTTTTTTTTTATTTTTTTATCTACTAATTGCCTCAACCTAATGTCATAAGCGTTGGTTTCTCTGTTGGACACCGAAATGTTACATACATATACCTCTTCCGTTGACGTACTGATTCATATTTACTGCTAAGAAAGTGATGGACTAAAAAGGTTATAAGTATAATATAATTGAGTTGTTGAATAAATAGTAAGATCACTTTTGAAAGCTACACAACATGCGTAATAAAAGTAAGTTCTTTTGTTATATGCAACTATCAAATTTCTTGTGGTACGGTTTTCTTACTTTTGTAGCTACAAATAGGATATAATCATTTAGCGTTTGGTGATATGGTCATTTCTGTCCATATATCGCTCTAGGCTTATTTTTGTAGGGTGAACACTATGCGCGTTTTAGTCGATGGTGTTGGGATTATTATAAAATTGACTTATCTTTTCTAACAAATTTAGGTACGATTTCTGACCACCTTAACGCTTTCGTTGATCCGAGCTATTCATCGTTTAAAATTTTATCGAACTTTATACTGTGTTATACAACTCTAATAAGCGCTAATGCAGGTGGTTATCACTCGTTACTCGCTTCATAGGCATTAACATTATTTTTTAGAACATGAGCTCAGGCCTTGAGAAATGGGGTGAGACCTCTCAATTTAACTTATTTTAAATGTGCTCTCGACGGGTTTGGACAAGTTGGTCTCCTCATGTCGTAGTGGGCATCTATTTATATTGTGATGGCCTGCTCAGCCTAGGCTTCGATAAATGATTCCAAACAGCTTTCTATATATATTCATAGGGTATTTGTACTGTAAAACGCTCTGAACTTGGCTATGTTAGCTAGCTGTAAGGTGTTTTATAAACCGCTGTAAGGGCGGACACAAAAATATAACTAAGTAACTGGGTTATAACATAACCAGACGCAGTCGCTCATTATGTTGCACAGCTACGATACTCGACATAAACACGAGGTGAGTGATTATTGCTAATACTATTCATTTGTATTATATCTTTCAGGATTAATTATCTATGAGTTAGTAACTAGTGAAATGAACTAGTTGACTAGTGTAGATCATTTATCATGTTGAAAATATGAGTACCATAAATTGGCCCTATAATACTTTCTTAAGTTTGTTTCTTATCGTACGCTTTTTTTTATCTATTGGAACTTATGACTCGGCTTGACTGACTTAGGGTATAGTTAGTTATACGTAGCACGTTAGACACTAGTGACGCGTCACAAGTTATATATACTATATATTAGGTACTGCTGTCCTTCATATTTGTTTAACAGTCCTAGGTAGCTTATAATTATCTGAAGCTTGACTTTAGCGTTTATTGTATCTTATAATTATATAGTTAATATTACATAGCACTCGTATGACCTGATTCTGTTATTTTTCGTTTCTTCTGCGAATATTGTTTGACATCGTCTTAATATTCTAATTATACACAACATTGGTGTTAAGTTATTGCAATACATAATATTTTTTTAACGAGGCTCCTTATATCGCGGAGCCTATGTTCTCATACTATACTATATACGTTATTATTTGGGAATGGGCTGCAGGTGGGCCTTCTGTGGATGTGAATTTATGTAGGTTGATGTATTATTTTGGTTGTTGACTAAATAGACCCTATCTAATATTATTACTCCTGCTTGATTTTGTTATGGTTTTGATCTCACATGGCTTTGGTATATCTGTTTGGAATTTACTCATTTAGAATTAGTCTTCTGGGACTGGCTACTATTATTGGCTTATTTGAGGCTAGTATTTGTTTAGTTACTTAAGCTTATGTTGTAAATCTCCTAAACTATCTATTACGTGTATAATAAAGAGAATATACAAACCTATATATCGTAACGAATTCATATTATCTATTTGCGTCTTATACATTATAACTATTTTTCCTCAACTAGCTCTTTTTTTTTCGCACTAATCATTTCTTCCAAATTTAGTAATGTTATTTTTGTGACGTGTTGACAACTATGTAGAATTACTTATTTCTAATGTACTTTACATTTTGGTCACTCTTTTATTTCCTCATTCTTATAAAATTTGATAACATCTTCAACTGTCTGCGAGTAGCGTTCTGGTTTCTGAACAGTATGTGATTAATTTCTATTTTACATTATTATTTATTAATTTATTTAATTATTTTTATATTTTTATTATTATTTATATATATATTATTATTATTTATTTTCTTATTTTTTTGGTTTATTATTTAATTTTTATATATATAAAGTTTATAATATGTTAAGTATAATATTTATTTTCTTGTAATATATGTTTTTCTTTTTATATTTTTATTCTGTATGTGTGGTTTTTTATATTTATTATTATATATATTATATATTCATATATATATTCATATATTTTATATATATTAATATATTAATTGGAGTAAGAGAGAGAGATAGAGAGAGAGAAGAGAGAGAGAAGATGAGAGAGAGGAGCAGAGAGAGAGATGAGAGATGTCTAGTCTATTACATCGTC
This sequence comes from Trachelipus rathkii, assembly GCA_015478945.1. NCBI lineage: Eukaryota > Metazoa > Arthropoda > Malacostraca > Isopoda > Trachelipodidae > Trachelipus > Trachelipus rathkii. Next base: position 82,995 of record JABUQX010034089.1, on the reverse strand, counting down.
TTATCTTCGTCTTTCTCATATATATTTCTTGATTTTAATCTCTCTAATAGCATGAATTGACTGTATAATCCTGATGCAGAGATGAGTAGAAGGTAAAATAAAATTGAATAGTGTTTTAGACACTTTGATAAAACTTCTTTTCGTTCTTTTCGTTAATTTTGTCTTATAATTTTTTTAGTTATAACAATTTATTTTCATATTTATATGTCATGAAGATTTAAGAAGTTTTGAGGCCAGATCTGTATTTTGGTGCATGATTCTTTATAAATGATCAGGTTGAATTTTTTTTTTTTAGTCATAAGTGCTTTAACAAAGTGAGAAAAAAAAAATTCGCCTGCCCTTCCTGGAGTGAGGGAGGAACCTTTTTTGTGGCTCTCAGACGGGAATCTCATGACCACTATTTTTCTTAAGATCTTCAGATTTGGGGTTGGCGTGTGATCTATTCTTAGATTGAGGAGATGTCTTGCTCGTGATGCTCCACGAGCTTCACTACCGCGCAGAAATGTTTTGGGTGGCTGTAAAAAACGTTGGTTCGGCGTATTTCTCGTTTTTGGGAGCAAAGGTGACTATAAAAAAAATATGTTTTTTTCTTGTTAAAAAATAAAATTTAAAAACCGGTCGCATCTCTCTTCGCTATCTACTCTCCTTGCGTTCGCCCGTGGGTCGGCGGGTGCTCCTCTCTCGTTGTCTCGTCTTCTTTATCTCTGTTTTTATTTCATTTCTGACGCTCTCTCTCTCGGGTCGGTTGCTCGATCTGCAATCCTGCGTGCGTAGGTTCCCTTTGCTTCTCTTTCCTCGAATCCTCTGCGTTCTCTCTTCTTTGCGTGGTCTACTTTCTTCTCTGGGTACATGCTCGTGTTCATCTTTGATATTGTTATTATTGGTATGATATAGCTGAGATTTTGTCAAGTCTGGTGTTTATTGATTGGTATGGGATCGGATCTGTGTAGCATTAGCTCTATCTATTTTGTGAGAGATGAGGGGTAGGTAGGGCTTATCTTATTATATACTAGTATTAGTTATTACGTATAGCATTATGTGCCTAAGTAGTTAGTGATTAGCTAAGGTGGGAGGATTTTCAAGTCTTTGTGGGGATTGAGAGAAGAATTAGTAGTGATGATACTAATATTGATGAGGTAGGGTTCGGGTCTTGCTTAGGTCTGATACTTAGACGTCTTTATACCTATTAATCCATAATGTTGTAGGAAGGGAGGCTGGGGTTTCTCGTGTCATAATATGTAGGGGAAATTGTGTTGATGTGATGGCGTTATAGTTGCCCTGTTCAGTTTTCCTTGAATGTTTTGTGTTTGGCGTTTTATTTGGTTTATTGATATTATTGTTTTTAGTTTTGTTTGTTGGATTTCTAGAAAGTTGCAAAAATTTGTCGTGGGTAGCGAACTGGTACAGTGAGTGCAACGTAATTTAATCATGAGGTCTGTCAGTCTTATAAGCGTTTCACGCGTTATCTTATCGCGATTCGGTTTATTATGTTATTTCTTTTGGGTGTTTTTTCTAATAAGGTATAGGTGCCGACGCTCGAGGGTAATCTCGGCGCGGCAGAATTATGGTGGCAGGAGTCGGGGTCTCTCGGCTCGGTGGGTCTCGGTGGTCTATCGACACCGCGGTATGGAATAGTTTCTCTCCGCGTGTCCCGTGCTTCGGTCCGTGATAGGGGGCTGCCGGTAACCTTGTCGTGCTCGTGGCTCTTCCTTGCATATTGTTTGTGGTGTGCGTGGGTTGGCGTGTTTTGTCGTCAACGTGGGCCCTAGGTTGTGAGTTGTGAACGAGTGTTACCCTTCATCTGTACCGCGCCGTGCGGGCTGGGGCGTAGTCGCTCCGTTGTTAATTTCTTGGTCAGATTTGGGTTTTTCGATGTGTTTTAATTGGTTCTCTTGTTGAGCGCGCATTGTTTTGTGTGAATCTGGTCTCTAGCAAGATCTGCCCTGATTGGTTCCAAATGTTTAAATTCTGGTCTTTTTCTCATCAAGGGTGTGGGTTCGGTACTTTTCGTTAGAGTTTTTTATTTATTGTAGATGTTTTGTTGCTTCTTTTTTACGTTCTTTTGTTCGTTCTTAATCTTTATACGCGATTTCAATATGTATTGGTTTTTCTGTAGTGTCGTACTTTTTGAGCTATTTCAATTTCTTTAAATTTTATTGATATGTTGTTATGAGTGGCATGATTTTTGTAGGAACTTAATTAGTCGTGATAAATTGGCTAATCTTGACGACTCAGTTTGTAGTGTGCGTAGGTGTTGTGGGGGGTGCGTCGAGTCTCGCGTAAGTACAGTAATTGTTCCATATGATGTGTAAGGAGATCTGACTTCTTAGCCTCGAATTGTGGTTAAAAAGGAAAAAAAAAATCAAAACTCGACGGAGTCCTCTAGATTTATAGTCTATATAGCATGCGCTCAGTGACGACTGACGTTGCGTTTTTAGTTTATTAATCATTTTGCCCCTCCAAAATTTTGGTGTTCTGACTTGCTAAGCTTTATTTTGAGTACCCTTTTCTTCTCTACTATTGGGGCCTGCGTGATTTTTCATGCTCACTTGGTCAGTCGTGTGTGTGAGGTCGGGTGGTCTGCCTTTGTCCTTGTTTTGCTGTGTCTCAGTTTGGTAGTCGTGTCATTTGGTTGCTAAAGACGTTCTGATGTGTTTATGTGTGGCAGTGCGTGATTGTGTTCGTAGCTGTATTGATTGTTTTTACTATGGGTGTTGGAACGTTCTAGGTCAGGGTCGTCTATATATTGGGCTCCATTTTCTTTTATATCTTATATTTTCATCTAGACTATTATATCCCCTGTATATGAGTTAGGCGTAGTCCCACGAGCGCGTTCGGAGGGCCCATAGGCAGGGTCGGGGGGTTTTCGGTAAAAGATTATATTTTTTTATTAGGTTTGCGTTTGGGCTTTGTTGTTGTTTTACCTGTTGTAGGGCAATGTATCTTCTGTCTCCGTTTTCGACAATTTCATGTTATCGCGCTGAGGACATTCTTTGACAGACTTGTTTTGATGCTCAGTAAGTGGGTGTGGTTCCAGATCTTCGTTTCTTCGATAGTTGGTTAGTTGTGCAAGGTTTATGGCCTTGAGAAACGTTGGGCTCGGCGCTTACGAGCTGCTGAGTGAAATTTTTTGCAAGGGTTTGTAGGTGGCACTTTCTCTCTAGGTCTCTACGCATAGACTCTTGGCGGTGTGACGCTGGTTATGCGGTGGTTTGGAGGATTCATTGTCTTGCTATACTATTCGTCCGTGCTTCGTGTGTTGCATGTTCACGGGTTGCTATGCATAGATATCTGAGAGAGGAAGTTGCTATACGCGCTTTTCTTCTATGTTCTGTCTTCGTAATCGCAGATAATGGAGGGTTGCTCGTCTGGTAATGATTATTGTTCGAAACTTGTATGATGCGGCGACAGCTGCTCGTGGGGAGAATGCTATTCGGTCCATAAGATTAGGGTAGTTTCGTAATAGCGCTGAGGGGGGTGGTTGTTTTCGAGATTTGGTTTTCCTTTTATGTCCTGATTATGTACGTTTTTCTTTCTTGATACTTTAGGGCCGTGGTATTTATGTTGGGTATTATACCTAAGCTTATATATTATACTATATACTGATTTTATTTTACTGTGGTCGTTGAGTGCTTTTATGTAGTTCGTGCTTTATGGTTGTTTTTCTAGTTTGTTTTTTGGTTCTGCGCTATGGGGGTATTCTTGAGATTGTGATTATTATTATGCGTGCTGTTTATTTTTTATTTAATGCGTATGGCTTAGCTGTATATCGGTATATATATATATAGTTCGTTTTGGGCTTGTATTACTTTTTGTGTCTTGGTCTGTGTACGGTTTGCTCGCTTTGCTCTTATGTTTTGTACGTGCGTGCATGATCCGTGGACGGTCATGTTTAGTATGTGGCTTTTAGTGTTGGGTATATTCTTAGTCGTTACTTCTCTATGTCTCATTATGGCGGGTCAACTGTATGCTTTTTTTTTTAGGTTCTGTCTATGTCATTATATCGTTATTTGCAGGGTAGGGTTGCTAGGGTGGGCGCTTAGGCTAGAGGGCGCGTGGTGTAGCCGTTTGTGATGTATTACATGACGTGTCGTCGTCATCGTTATTCCGTTGAAGTAGCGGTAGACTGTGGCTACACCAGTATGTAGACGTCGGGAGTGGCAGTTGGGGCTCGGTTGCGTGTTTGAGGGGATGGATTGCTGGCGTAAGAGTGTCTAGTGATGCTGTTTGAAATATTGAGGGAAAATATTAATAAGAGAGAAGAAATTAAAAAAAAAGATAATAGAAAAAAAAAAAAAAGTCCTTCAAACTACGATAGCTACAGCGAAAGGTACGTAGGCTACTTTTCTGAGTCTGGTTAATATTGGATTACCACCGAGTAGGTGAGGAATGGTGTCTTTATAAACGGCCACTAGGTTCGTGGCTCGGGAGGCCGACGGGAGTAGGAGCTGGTGGGGAGCGGTTTGTTCGCTCTCATGCCCCTAGGGGAGGGGCGGAGGCGGGCGTCGGGAGAAGGTTTCTCCTGGTTTCGATAGGGCGAGTCGGGGTTTGGCGCGGACGAGCTCCGGCTGCCCGGGTAGGGGGCGGGTAGTAATTAGTCCGGTAGGTTGTGCACTCCATTTCGGTGGCTCTTTAGTTCTGCCCGCGCTGGGAAGGGGTCGCGAGATGTAGTAATCCCATTGTGGGCTCTCTGGATTCTCTGCCATCGGGGGGGTGTTAGGGGGTTGTGGTTGTGGTTAAGTTGTCTCTTGGTAATTCTTTAGTTATAGTAAAGTAGAGAGAAGTCAATATTTACAAGGAAAGCTGATATGGAAAGTCTCTCTTTGGGATTGTGGGTTGGTACGGACGGAGGATACCAGTAAATAAGGGTGCATCTCCTCACACAGTGATCGATTGTGGGCGTGGGCTTGTTTACACTATTTGAGGAGAGTGCGGGGCTGGTCCCTTGCTGCTGTCCTTTCTGGTTTTAATGATTATATTATTTTTTTCCGGGTTGTATAGCATATTTTAAACAAATAATTCTTTGTTTTTATAGTTCTTATGATCTTTTCATTTACATGTTCGTCCTCTTATTGTGGAGGGGTATTTTACTCAGGAGTTTTTCGGGAAAACAAGTGTTGGGCGTGTGTGCGTGTTGGTGTAACTACTGGGTTGTCACGGATTTGCATCTCATTTTTGGGAGCAATTAGCCTAGTGTCTAATCTCTGGAGGTCTGCTTTTTGTTTTCCTTCTGTGTTTTTTGTTGTTTCCTTTGTCTTCCATTATTCCGCTGACTATAATTGCGACCTTGGATTGTCACGCAATTGTTATTTGCGTTCTCTCCTTTTGTTGCATTATTATGCGTGGTGGCATTTCAATAGTCTCTTTCTGGAGGAATACCTTTGGTTATTCTTGACGGCTCTAGTGGCCGATCCCTCCACACGCCGGGCCGTCCGCTGCGTCCCGAACCCCATGCCGCACTGAGCTACCGCTACGCACCGCTCGATTTGGCGCTTATTAGTTCTTAGCTTACGCTCGTAGTATGTTCGCCCTCGACTTCTTCCGTACACTTAGTTGCCCGTAGCGCTCAGCTGTACGGCATCTAGTGTCATTGTAACCTCCTGGTGGTAGGTGGGGGCTGTTTCAGCGTTTTAGGTAGTATTCCCCTAGGGGTAGCCTTGCCTCACCTCGTTCTGCGAGTTTCTCTCTACTAGGGAGTTTGAGTGACCGTGCGGTTTTTTCAGCTCCCCATGCGACGGCGTACGCTATGTGCCCCTATATTCTATCTAATTATTAAATATTATCTTATTATCTTTATCTCTATATATATATATATATTACTATATATATCTTTTTTTCTAATACTATCTATTATTATATCTTATTATTTATATTTATTACTTATATTATATCATTCTATATCTTATTTATCATTCTTATATCTTATTTATTATTTATTAAATCTATCTATAGATATTTATATATATCTCTATTTATTAATATTCATTATTATTATCATATATTTCTATATATATATTATATATTCATCTATATAATTATAACTTATATAATTAATATATATATATGATAATATCTTATTAAATTATTCCTACTGTTATTTAACTTGTGATTTCTTTACTTTTCTTTTTTTCATTTTTACTTTTTACTCTTTTTATTTTTTTATTCTATTCTTTCTTTTTTTCTTATTTCTTTATTTTTCTTCAGCCTGCCCCAATATCCTCCGTACTAACGGACTATAACCCTTATTACGCCTACCCAACTTATCAAATTTGGTGAGCGGGGGGGGGGGCCCTAATATCATCACAGTGTGTGACCTCCTTTGGCGCCGCTTCTGTCCCCTCCCCTGACTGAGATCCTACACTAAGCATAATTGCGATCACTACGCAATATTACGTGTTGACCTGATCGTTTCTCTGACTTGCATCATATTACACTCCGCTTTCCCTAGGTTTTTTGAGTAATCATGCTTTATTTATCATTGATCAGTATCTTTATCATTTCTCTCGATCTAGTTGGGAGTCTATTCTATGAGGCTGTCAGTACCTTCGTATTACTGTGTGCGCTTCTCCGTGTCTTGAGTACACTCTCAACTACTAACTACACATTGTTGTGTATGGTAGGTAGGCTGTATAGTATGTTGGATGTGTAAATAGTTCTTGATAATTTATTGTCACTATGTTAATGCCAATACAATGAGATCAATTAAATCAAGCTTCTTGTGTATTTGAATCTAGATTTTTACACGCACCATTTCCTCACGTATGGTAGCTGTTTCCACTTACTCGTATGTCATGCATTAATGAGGACTCTCCTCTGCTCCCATTTCAGTTGTATGATCTATAATTAATTATCCTCACCCTTATACTATTATAAATACTTTGCGATTCCGTCGCTTTGTAGCTAGTGTAGTCGTTAATCTCCTCCATCTCTTCTCCGCTCTATAGCTACGGTATTTATCACCTTTGTCGCCTCATGAGGATGTGCTTCTACTTTGTATCATATGTTCTATCCTCGCGAGTTAGTTCATTTCCTGTTAATAGTATATAAGATTGCAAGTATATTTCTTCTTAGTATAGTGTACTGTTGTGCCTTGTGACTTTTTTATGACCTGTATTATTATTATTTGTTCTTATAGTTCTCCTATTAGTCGCCTCATTTGATATCTTGTTAAGTCCTTTCTAATACTATATATATATCGGTTTTTTATGTGACCTGTTGGTATACTTATTATATCTTTATTTTCCTCGTTTCTCATAGTAGTCGTGCTCATTATTATATATACGTTGTTAGTGTCTCACCACGTACCTACGTTAGACATTAGTATCTTCACTATTATAGGCTCTCTAGGTTATATGACATGGTGGCCTTCTACTCTTATGTACCGTGCCTTCTATAGTCTAGATGTTTGGATATAGTTTCTGCGCTGCTATATGTTTCACTCTTATTCCACCTGTTTGTTGCTAGCTTACAGTTGTTTATCCACACGAAATTGCTATTTTTGTCTTGTATCTTTAAATCTCGCTTTAAATCATCAAACTCTTCTCTTCTTCTAAACTAAACTCGGAGCTTAATCGACGTTCAAACCCTGCCTCTTGCTTCCCCTTCGGGTACGTTTACATCTCACTGTATACTCATCTGGCGGCAATCATCAATTATTCCGTGTTATTGATATAGTATATTACATATACCTTACCTTTTTCTTCCTTTTTTTACTAACGGTTCAGGCTCCTAGTATATATACTACCTTTACGCCTATTATCCCGCCCTGTTACAATTCTACTCCTGCGCCTTATTGTGGATCTATTATATACAGCGTCTGCTTTTTCCCCTGTCCTTATAACTATTAACCTACTTATCACTCATGTACTAGCCGTCGTTCGATTATAGTATATGGGTCTGCGGCTGATGACCAGTCCGTTTCCCCCTGTTGCCGGTTTACTTCTTCTACTCATCGGGTCTTCATTTCCTCTCTTTTTGCCCATTCTTTGGTCACTTATTCTTTTTTTCCCCCCTGTTTTGCCTCTCCCTGTTATGCTACCGCCTCTCCGGTTCCTCGCGCTCTTTGTTTAGCCTTCTTTTCTGTGCCCGTGTTCCGTTGTTCTCTATTTTCCTACCCCCCCCCTTGCTTCTGATTTGTCTCACGCCCGCTTTCCCCGCTCTGTCCTCTGATTGTTCTCTTCTGTCTGATACGGTCTTTTTTTCCTCTGCGCCGCACCCCGATTTTTTCTCTTTCCACTTATCCTGTTCGGTTCCCTTTTTTCTTCGCTGTCAGGTTTGCTGCGCTTTTTCCCTGGCCCGTCCCTTTCGTGTTTTCCTCCTGCGTCTCTGCCTGCCTGCCTGTCTGACATGGCCCCGCCTACCTTTTTCTTTTGTTTCTTGTTTTTTTTCCCTCTCTCTCTCTTTTGTTTTTCTTTTTCCTCTTTGCCGTGCCTTTTTCCGTTTTTCCTCGCATTTTCTTGTCTGGCTCTTTCTCGGGTGCCCCCGTGCTTCTCTTTTCGTTTCCTTCGCCTTCTGGCTCCTTTCGTCTTCTTGGTCGCGTTCTCCCTCCCCCTCGCTCTCTCTGTTCCTTACATATCCTTTTTATTCTTTTTTCTTTTCCTTCTCTTTCTTCCTATTACTGCTCTCTTCCAATTCCTTCGTCCGCCCTCCCCTTTATTCCCTGGTTTTTCCTTCTCGTTTGAGGCCGTCCTGTGCTGCGGCACTCTGTGGGTCCTCGTCAATGGGCGTCCTGGCTGGTTTTGTGAGGGGTGTGGTTGTGGGTCGGGTGCGGTGCGGGTGCCCCTTTCCGGTGGGCCTGCCCGGGTCCCTGCTTGCCGGTCCGGGGGGGGCGGGTTCGTTGCGCTGTTGTGCGCTGGGTGGTTTTTGCGCTTTGGCTGGCTTGCCCCTTCGGTCACGGCGGCGGGGGGGGGGGTTTTTTTTCCTTGTCTTTGTTTCCGGTGTATTCGGCCCCTCCCTCTGTCGCGGGGGCCGCTCCCCGCATCACGTCGCGTACCCCCCTCCCCCTCCCTAGCACTCCTGCCCCCTCACTTCCCCTTTTCTTTTCTCCTGGCATTAGATCTACTGTTTTATCTCTTTCCTGCTTGCCCCGTCCTGTCTCTTTTTCTCTTTTTCCCGTAGGTGTCCGGCCTCGCCCGCTGTGTCTTGGTTTTCGTACAAGCTCCCCCGGGGAGTCCTCCAGTGCGCTCTACTGATGTTGTCCTTACCTGGTTGTCTCTCTCCTCTTTCGTTCCCGGCTGCGCCCACTGGTCCTCGCCGTGCCAGCTTTGCTAGGCTGTGTGGATGGCGCTGCTGGTTTATCGTGCGCCTGCGCGCATTTTGCTTCTCAGGGATGCTTTGCTCGCCCTCCCCAGCATTCCCGCCTGTGCGGGCTTGCGGCGCCCTGGGCCGGTCGTCGCGTCTACTTTGGGCTGGGTTGGTACTGTTCCCGCCGTGCTCGGCCACTCTCCCGGCGGTGAATCTTCCTAGGCCGGCCGCCCCTGCTGGTTTGCCTTTCCCGTTTCGCCGGTCTCCTGCCTGTTCTGTGTTTGTCCATTGGTTTGTTGCGCGGCGAGTCCTTTGGGCGGGCGGTGGTCCCCCCTGCCCCGGCCTTCTTTTTGTTTTCCGTTCTGTGGTTGCTGTGGACGGCGTCCGGATTTTCTTGTCTGGGCCTGCCTCTTGGCCGGTGCGCTTAGCGCTTGTTGTTTCCCGGGGGCCCGCGCGCGCCGGTTGCCCTTGGCCGTCTGCTCCTGGGCCGTTCGCCTTGGTGCCCTTTGGGCGCGGCTTGCCTCTGGGTGGCATATCCTGCGCATTGTGTGTGGTGTTGGCGCTGCGCCGGTGACGGTGGCCCTGTCTGCGCTGCCTCCGCCCGGTGCTCGGCTTCTTTGGTTCAGAGTTGTGGCGGCGTGCCGGGGCCCCGTTCTGGCCCCCCGCTGGAGCGCTTCCCATGCTAGCGCCCCCGGAAGGCCCCTTCTTTGTTGTGTCGCATCGCCGTGCAGATGGCCGCTTTCTTTCCGGCGTGTGCTCTCTGCTCCTCCTCTCGGGCGCCTGCTCCCGCTTTTCTTCGCCCGCCCGTGGGTGGCCGCGGCAGTGGGTTTCGGCACCCGCAATTTTTCCCCGTTGGGCTTTGCCTCCTGCTGCCCTCTGGCTGGGGCGCTGCTATCTTTAAGCGCGTGGCCCGCATTTCGGGCTGCCTTCGCGGACCTAGGTCGACCGTGTGGTCGTCTCCCGTTTGTTTTGGTTGGGTGGGTCGCGAGGCGTCGGCGCGGCGGTTCTCGTTGCGCTCTTTCCTTCAGTGGGGGCCCGTTAACGGGTGTTGCTCGCTGTGTGCTGTGTGCGCCGACTGTACTGCGGCCTCATTGCACGCTCCGTGCTTCTGTTCCTCGATGTGGTTCGCCTGTCCGGTTTCGCCTGTGGACACTTCCCGCTGTTCTAGGGCAGCCAGTTTAGCTTGAGTTCTTCGCGCCCTCCCTCCCGGTGCCCGTTTCCTCTCGGGTAGCTGCTGGCTCGTTGTTTGCGCTCGCTTCTCGCTCACTCGCCTGACTGTTTTTGAGTCGTGGTCCGTGTGTGTCGCTGTCCTCCCCGCTGTAGATACGCCTTCGGCCCTGGGCGGGGCGTCTGCGACCCCTCTTGTTTGGAGTTTGTTCTTCTGCTTTTATGGCCTGCTGGCCATGACGGTTGCGTGATCGGTGTGCTGCGCGGCTGCCGCTGCCTGGTCTCGCCGTGGTGTTCCGCCTGGGTTCGTTATTTCGCTTTTTTTTTTTGATGGGCGTCCCGTTTCTCCTCAGGGCATCCTTTTTTTTTCCTGTTCACTTGTTGTCCACCATGATTACCACACTAATTCATTCACTAATCGTTGTTTTTCTTTTTTTTTTTTTTTTTCTTTTTCTCTTCCCCCTGTGCTTGCCCTGCCATCGTCCACTAGTCCCCTGTACTCTCCCGTTTTCTTCGGGACTTCCCCGGGCCCCGGCCCCTCGTCCGGGTTCCTCTTCCGACCTCACCGTATGTGTCCTGGGTGTGCCTGTGACTCGAACGCTCCCTGGAGCTCCGCGTCCGTCCGAGCTGACCCCATTGGCCTTCCCGCGGTTAGACGCGCAGTCCGCTTTGCCTCGTGGTCTTCCTTAGTGTTAGGCCGGTTGGCTCCCCCTCCGTGGCCGGGCAGGCCCCGCCCCGTTTTTTTTCTTCCCTGTCCTTCCCCGGGGGAAGGAGGGATCGTTATAGCTCGCCGAGCCCCGTTTGCCGTCTGCTTCCGGCCGCGGGGTCTAAGGCGTAAGACTACGTGGGTTAATGTCGTTGAGGAGAACGTCCCTGGCGAAGACCGGTACAAAAAAAACCTACCTTATTCTATAATCCTATTATACTTAATAACTTAATATTATTATATAATAACTTTAAATTAAATATAAATGACAATATAAACAAATAAACAATAATTATAAGGGAGTGATACGAAAAGAAATAGAACAATTGCAATTCTTTTACCTTTTTGTCTGTGCCCATCGATACAGCCACCTTCGTGAGGGGGGGGAGAATGGTGGGTGAGGTTTAAGGTAACGGATTTTCTATATGATGACTAAAGGTGCTTGACTTCACTCAGATTTTTTTCATATATTATCGTTTTTTTTTTTTCAATTTTTAACATTTTTATTATGATATTTTTTTACTCAAATGTTTTTAGTATTAATTGTTTTCTGCAATCGTGATAATAATTATCGCGGATACGAATAAGTTTTGCTTGCTTATTTAATAACATCCGTTTTTCAGCAATATTGAAACGAACCTCGGTCGTGAATTGTTATATATGAGTCAAACGATACTTTTAGTTTTCTATAAACAATAAAACAATGTTTAATACTATACTAAAAAAACGGCACGAAAGAAAATTAATTTCTTTTATAATATATATAATGGAAGTCTAATATACGTATTATTATTATTATTAATTATTATTTTTTATTATTGATATTATTATTTATATTTATTTTATTATTTTAATAATATTATTATTATTTTGTTTACTGATATTAGCCACATTCCTGTTTGCTGTGGAGGTCCTGTACCTATCTGAAAAATAAATTATATTATTCTTTAGACACCTCTCTGCCCTCACTCCAGACTGGGGGGTAGGTGCGTCAATGCTGGAAACAGAAAGTAGTAGAATATGAGCAGTCAAAAGAATTCAGCTATGTTATCCTTATTTTATTTTTTATATTATTATTTATTTCTTTTATTTATTATTATTATTATTATTTATATTTTATTATTTTATTTTTACTTGTCTACCTGATGGGCTTCCAAACGGGAGGCCGGAGTGGTGCGGTCGTGTCTCCCAGATCTCGTTTCCCAACCTGCTTTGCTGTACTATACGTCCATTCTCGCTGGCTGATAGATAATTTTGGCTGTGGGCAGAATTAGCACTGTCACCGGACGTCGTTATACTTCGCTCTATGGTCTTAGCCTGCTCATCGTCCACAAGAATCTTCGGTTTAAATCAGTCAAAAGTTCGTCTGGTTGGTCATTGAACGGAGGGGACTTGAGTTTTATTGGGTTCTTCCCTTGGGTGTTGGTGAACGAGAGAATGATCGAGTCACGTGCTACACCAACGGGTATAGAAGATTCCTTCCACTGAGCATACTGCTGACACTCCTGGACGATATTTTACGCGTGTGGTTCGTCAGGGGTTTCTTCTGTGGGAGACGTGGTTGGGAGAAGATTCTCGTGGCGCCAGCTACGGAATGTAACTGTTTAGGTTTGGCCTCTTGTACGGTGCGCAGAATGGTTCTCCGCCCGGTCTTACATTGGACCACAATCTAGGCTGGTTTTCACTGGTGAGAGAGCCTCCTGTAGTTTTGCTCTTCGTGTGGTCTCTTACTATTGCCCATTTATTTGTGGGTTGCGATGCTATCTCAGCATGCGACTTCCAAGTTTTTCTGCGCATATTCATTTCTTTCCGGATGGCTTGCTTATATTTATCTATCCCACCTTTTTCGAGGAAAGTTTTTGCGTGCCATGGCCATCTTTTTTGATATACTTCTTGTTACGTTAATTTTTCCCCTAGGTTCTGTGTGGGGTTTCCCTGTTGTTAGTTCTACTGACACGGTATAGCCGCTCAAAAAAAAAAAAATTATTTATTTATTTATTTATTATTTATTTATTATTTATTTATTATTCATTTATTATTTTATTATTTTATTATTATTTTTATTTATTTTTTATTATTTTTATTTATTTATTATTATTTTATTTTATGCTTAATACTATATATGGAATTATTTTTATTGGATTTGATTAAAATATCTTTTTTGGAAGCATTTGGTTTATTGTTATTATTATTATTATTCTTAGATGCATTGTGGTGAAAAATCTCGCAAGGCAGATTCACAGCAGTGTCGCTTGAGTATTGCCAGTACTAGTCAATTAGCACAACAGGAACGGGAGTCACTTATACGACAGCTGGAAGAGCTTTCTTCCAAGGTATAATATATTACATAAATATTAAAATTTATATGGTTGGAATACTAAGTCAAATGAAATTCGAGAAAGACTAAGTTGGTGAGTTGCACCGTTTTAACCCTTTCGAGACAAAGTTTTATTAAAATGTTAAAGAAATTTGACCTGAATGTGGGCAGAAGCTTATTCGAATGTTGATCCATCATTCCTCTCTTTTTTTTGCAGTTTCTATGGATGTTATTTTAAACATTTCATGTTAGAAATGGTGAATGTGTTAATATTTTTATGTATGAATAAGCCTTTAAGTTTCATCTTGTGATTTGTTAAGTTGATGCTCATCGAAATTAAAATGTATTGTTCTATTTATGGCAGTTAGTAAATCACATTAAGTGACAATGATCATGATGATTTGTTCTATGGGCAAAGAGGGGAGTTCTCTGAAATTTCAACACAAGAATTTTCAAAATAACACCCCTCTACCTCCGATTTTTCTTAAATTTGGTGTATAGGTTGCTTTTTGGACTTGATTCAATTTAGAATTGAGGTATTTTGGTAAAGGTTTCAAGAGTTATGGATTGACATTTGAGGTCACAGCCAGATCATCAGCTTTGGTCCTCCATAATCTGGATAAGAAAAGTCATAAAATGGCAAATGTATATATTTATTTTAAAATCAGAAAAAAGTTCGAGTTGATTGCTTTCATTGTATTCTGAAAATGAAATTTTTACCATTACAAAAGATTTGAGGTCAAATTTGATCCTCTTCTGTCAGTTGATCTCAAAACATATATTCGTGGTAAAAATTAATAAGACACATTAGTTAATGTTTATAATAAATAACATATAAAAAAATTATATATATTATATGTATTTATTTATAATAGAATATATTATGTTACATAAAGTGAATGCCTCTAGGTAATATCATATTTGACAATTTATATCTAATAATATTTATAATTATTTATATTTTTAATATATTTGTACAAAATGATAAAGCTGCACAATTTATACAATACATTATATAACTATATGATGGGTTATATATATTATATAATTATGATATATATCTATTATATAAATTATATTATATATATATTATATATAATTTTATATTATATATTATATATATTATATATATATATATTTATATAATAGTATAATATATATGTGTATTATTATATTTGATATCTTATATATGCATACTATACCTACCTCAACATAGGGGGCTGATGATGAGACCGTGAATGAGAGCTATTTTATATATATTAATTACCTATTACTACTATATATATATATATATATATATCTACCTATCTATCTTACTTATTTCTATTAATATATACTATTATTTATTCATATATTATTCATCTCATTTATACCATTTAATAATTATTTCTTATATTTATATTATTTCATACGTTCTATATTTTCTATATTCTTTATATATATTATCTCTATTATCTCATAGTTTATCACTATATACTATCTATCTCCCCTCTTTCTCTGTTGTACTATATATTTATTCAGTACTCTTTATGTTCCCTTATTGCACTTTCTGCGGCATATATCCCTTATGCTCTAACATTCTTAACTGATCACTCCTCAATCTCCACTCTATGCCCTATTTTATTCTAATTGTTGCTCTATCTCCATTCTATTCTCCTGTATTGTTTTCATTATTTGCCGACTATACTTATATTTTATGCGACGTCTCACTGTAAACTGAGTCTACTTATATTGGCTACTCTTATTATTTTTGTGTACTTATAGTCCACTTTTTCCTTTTTCCTACCTGATTGAGACTTATTGACTACTCTTTGGCCTTCTGTATTTTTTTTACTACTTTTATCCTATCACATTTCATACCCTTAAACTCAATATAACTTTTCCTTCTTCAATATTATGGGGGCTCACATAACGCTCTGATGGAAGTATCTAGTACTGTGCCCTCTCACGACCTTGTTACCGGTCTACTCTTGCCCGTTTCTTACTCACCCTTGATCCTTCACTTTTATTGCTATCAATCCGTGCCCATAGCCACCTATTATTATACATCACCCCGTTTAGCCCTCGAGACGTACGCTATTATAGGTAGTGTTGTATTTCTTTTATTGTGCCTTCTTAAGTGTTTGCTACCTTTCCTAGCAGCCCTTTATTACAACATTCTTATTTAGCCTGCGTTCTAAATTTATTCATCCTGCTCTTTATGTCCTAATTTGTTGAATTTTCCTTTCCACTTTAGACCCTTAGCTCTACTCCTTTCTTTCCGATGCGGATACCTTCCTCATATACATCATTTTAAAACTAGTTGCAAACTTATACCTTTTCTTACTCATCTTCCTTTACCCTTTTCCCTGCTCATGTTATCAATCATACATCATATAGATGCCCCCCGCGCGGATTCTGGATCACCCCTTCGTCCATAGTTATATCATGCTATATTCCTCGTGTCTATTATTCTTTCCCTCCCTTTTCTCCCCTTTTGATGGCTTACCGCCAGGTTACGGTTGCCATCCCTTATACTATTTTATTACGTTTCTTTTCGACCTTTACCTTTTGGCTCTGATAGTACTTCTATATACTAATTTAAATCATTATTTATCCTTATATATCTTTCTCTTTTCCCTTGGCCGCCCGCTCTTCCCGCTGTCGTATCCGTGCCGTTCTGTTGTGCTACTTGCATACGTCTTGGCCTCTTACCCTAGCGCTCCCTGTTGCTCTGTGCGCGATCTTTTCCCCGCAGGTCATACTGTACGTATACCTTCATATATGATTACGTATACTTTCCTCACTCCCATACCTTACTTCATTTATCTATCAATCTCATCTCTCTACTACTCCTCCTTATTTATTCATTTACTCTTACTTCTTCATCTCTTTATATCCTCATCTATTCCTTCTTTTATCGGTCTTAGGATGAAATGTTACGTATTCTATTACGTAATAGTAATTTATTTAAGGTACAATGGATCCTCCATCCATAAATACTAATTTTTTTTTTGTGCAGAGCGGACTACAATACAGTTGTTTAGTAGTAGTCTTGAATACAATAATAAACAGCGGTTATAGACTATCAACAGATAGATGAACATACTACTGAGAGCTCCGCAGGTTATACTATTTTGTTTGTTCATTTACAACGACTATTGTCTCTTTATGTGGGTGTCGACGTCATGTAATTGCTATTGTCTTTATCTCTATTTTTATTTGCACTGGGGGGTGTTTCATTTATCTGTCATTTTCTATCTCTACTCACATCTCATTCTGCTATCTTCTTACACTTAATTTTAGTTCGCACTTTTTCTTTCTATTGTGCTGGATATTTTCTTGCTTAGTGAAGTGCATACTGACTTTGCGTCGAATGGAGTGCTGACGATCAAGCGAATAGAGACGTCTTCCACCACCTCCAAGCTGCGTGCGCGCTTTTCATGTCCTGATTGGGCAATTCTTCTCGTTGTTCCTGTCGAGTCTTTTTTCACTGAACTTTTGAGTGTTCTGTTCACTCTTATATTATTGTGTACACACCTTTCTAAACATTAGTTCATTGGGCTGTCTTATTGTATGTTTAATTATTTATGTTCTTGCGTGTAGTTCTGCAACCCCACTTTTAGCACGTATTGTGGGACGTACTTCGATTTTAAACCGCGGCGGCCCGTCAATTAATCACCGCAGGTTTAAACTATTCTTTCGGCGTATAGATTTGCGGACACCTGGGTTTGCAGGCAATTCGCGGACTCCCAGTTCCCGCAGCCTCCCAAAGCGAAGATGGCATAATCAATCAAAGTCCCCTTTTCAACGAATCGTAAGATGGCGTAGTCATCAAAAATTTCTTTATTCGTCCGTTAATGCTGAAATCCATCTTCAAGGTCTTCAAGTCCGATGAAAGGCTCTTCACATCAGATAAGGAGGAAGCCTGCCTTTCATATTATCTGGGGCGGCAACCTGAGACAACGTTTACGCAGGTCACGCCTGTTGTTGACCACTTGACTTGTTGGGTGACAGGCGGTGTTCATCTCTGTCAGGTTCGTTTGTCGTGACAACTTTTAAAAAAACTTTGAGATTTCCGGGGCCTCCGCATATAACTATAAATAATGTATCCAAACTGTGATTTAATGAGAGAAGTTAGAATACAGGTTGGCTTCGATCTATATTCTCGTATTCACGGCCCCAGGTGGCGAGCATCATTACATCTCCCTGACTTCAATAATGCCTCCGTTCCCATTGAGTAACATAATACACCCCGCCTCATTTTAGTGAGTGCAGTTTAACACTCACAGCGAGCTATTTATTCTCTAGTGCCACGTTTGAGCAGCGTAATTCGGCGCGCCTATGCGTCAGACTCAATGCTTAGATATCAACCGCAGTCGAGGTGCGTGGTGCTCTTATGCACTAACCTCATATTGTGGCTCTCGTCTCCGATGCTGCCTAATGGTCAACAGTCTAGGATCGGAATAAGGCGACGATGGTGTGGGACCTGGAGTCGCACTTCTAGGTGCAGCTCGACCAGCTCCCCACATTCACACGCTCGTATTTGGCGCCCTCACGTGTGCACACTCTAATCATCCTTATTCTTCATAATACCTTTCTTACCAATCTAATACTTTCTAATATACATAAATCATACATGTATCTACGTCTATTACATAAGTACGGGGCGGTCCGTGACAGGGGTACTCTTATATGAAGTATGCGTGCTCCTATATTCATCACACCACCCATATTTCTCTGTTTTTTCCCGTGTGCCACTGTGTATAACATCCTTCTCGCACGATCGGGCGGAGTGCGACGGTGGAGCAGAGGACGGAGTGGTGTCCTCCTCTCTTTGTGCTATCTATATTTTTTTTCTACTACGGTCGGATGGTGTCTGGGCCATTTATCCCATCCGGCACAGTGGACTTTTTACACAATTTTCTAAATGTTTCAACTCTTAGACTCTCTCGCTACACTTTATTTACTTCTCATCCTTACTCTAATCAATACCATATCCTCTAATACTATAATTATTCCTCTCCTTTACCTCTATATCCTATCACTACCTATACTACCGGTGGTTTTGTACCTATTTCATTGCCTGTCTCTTTGGTCTATCGCCTTCACTATTCCTTCTGCGTTTTTTTTATTCGTTCCTGTCTTATACTGACTATTTTGTTTTGCTTTTGGATTGTATTTTTCATGCGCATATTCAAAGTTATTTCTCGTCTTTGTCCTTCTATTTACAATTGCTGGTGCCGTGCGATTTGTATTCCTACTTTTGCTGTCCGGCTGTTCTTTTATCAACATTAAGCTCAATGCCGTAACTTTTTATCTCTTAGCTGGCTCGATTTCTGTACTCAGAGTTTGCGACGGTCACCGCTTTCCGTTCTCCCACTTTGCGTCATCTTACTTCTCCTACCCTCTTTGCCCTTGCCCCCCCTTATCTGCTATTTTGCTTCCATTTTCGTGTATTGTTAGTTTCCGTTGGTTGCTACTTATGACTTCTTACTCTATCTGCCTCCCACCTATATTACGCCCCTCCACGTCACTGAGGGTCTGGTTGAGCGTCGCGGTGGGGCCCACGCACCCACCGTGTTTGACGCAGCCCTTCCCCTTTATTATCATGTTTCTACTTTTCTATTTTCGTTTCTTCTCTCTTCTTCTATATTGATTACTTGTCTTCTTTTATTCTTGTCGTTCTTTTATCTTCTTACTTTTTCTTCTTTCTTCTTTTATTCTTATTTTAATTCTCTTATTTTTACTCCTATTATTGCTTCTTCTTATTTATTATTTTATTTTAACGTTTTCGATATGTTTTTTTACCTCAGTTAGTCATTTCCACAGTTTTTGGTTCTCTTCAACATCATATTCATGTGCTCTTTTATCTGCAGATTAATATGACATTCTATTCTTCTAAGGTACGTCTCTCGATTTCTCCTGCTGGTGTGTCCATACTATGTTGTATCTCTGTTGAGTATCTCTCCTCTTTTATCCTCATTTCACCCGTGGGTGGCGTCGGTAATAAACTCCTACCTACTCGGTTGTTTTAGCATTTTTCAGGTAGGCTAATCTTTAGTTGGTGTATATATCACGAGCCTCTTCTTCCCCCTCACGGCGTATCATACCGCATACTCACTAGGGCGTCTAATATCTATTGGGCCTTGCGTATTCTTACTGTGCTTGACTCTTTTTTCTCTTCCGGCGCTGGCACCGCTGGGATTCGGGGGGCGGGTGTGATCTTTTTTCGTGCGTACCCAAGTCACCCCTGTATAGATGTACCTACTTCCTGGGGTATGGGGTTTCTGGCTCGAGGCTGAGTATTATCCTTCTGCGGTGTGCTCATGGGCGTAGGTTTTTTCACAGTACGGTTACGTTTCACTCACGTAATCTCTTAACGTTATATTTTCTCTTTGTGTCTGTCTATTTAGTTCAGTATCTATCTTGTCGGGCCGATTTCTCCTGGGTCCTACCTCGCTATCTACTATCCCTATCACTTACCTTACGCTAGGGTCCCATTTCCCTTACTGTTCGGCATATACCCCTACCCTTTCCTGAGCATCATTCAACGGCATAACACTCTAGGGGTTTTGGCTGCCCTTCTTGTAAGAAATGCATTTTAAATGATTTTAAATTGGTTCCCTTTCTTCATAAAAACTACACCCTAAAGTTCTTCTCTCTCGCTCGGCCAATATCCTTGGTCTTTCCATCGGGTTTCTAAGCACGCCTATTGCTGTTATGACTCGTGCTGCTCTGTTCCGTATTAAATCTCCTTCCCTCTGTCCGCTAGGTTTTTTTTTAATAATTCAAGTGTAGGTTACCGGGCCTCCTCCGCTGCCACCTATAGAGTGTTTTTGGTCCGCTCTTACCTCGTCAATGGGAGATCAGTCGTTCTTGGGCACACATTCGTCTTTGTTCTTTTTCTTATTTGCAAATTTCAGCGCATCCGTGACAGTCCCTGCACACCTCATAGCCTAACGTACTCACGGTCATTCTTTGTTAGTATTCTTATTCTACGCCGTCTTCCCCACTATCTGCACGCTAACAATCGGTCTTTGGCAGATCGGCGCCCGGTTTCTCCACATTCTGGTTAACTCAAAGAGATCTGTGTCTTTCTGATCTGTGGGAAACACTCCAGCATGCTCTTGCGGTCTCAAATAAAGTCTCTTCGATATTAGAATCGCTTCCTCCTTTCTCACTACTCCGCTGTTTCGATCCCCCTATGCAGGCTCCCTCTTATAGCTGTGATTCTTTTACCGTACTTCGGTGATACTTCTTATTCATTATCCCGGACCGGTTATCCCTCGATAGTTATTTAGGTTCTCCTAGTCTTGACGTGAGCTCACCGCTGTACCTTTCATCTCCTCCTTCTTTCTCTCTGTCTCATTCTTACCTCCTCCTACACTCTATGGTTATCTCTAGTCACTCGAGTTGTCTCCTCTTGATTTACTTCGCGCTGTTACCTACGTTGACCCTCTTTGGTCTCTGACTATTATCCAGTACCTCCGGCTCTGTCGCTGGGCCACGTTCTATAACATACCGTGTGCCCTCTTTTCTTGGTATGTGCTCCTCAATTTGCACTATTACTATGTTTCCACTGCTCACTCTTGCGTAGTTGAGCTTGCCAGGTAACTCTTTGAGGATTCGATGGACCCTTGGGTAGGTCACGATCTCCTCGCCGTGCCAGAAACCTGGAGGCGCTCGTCGCCGGAGAGCTCGCCTGAGCTGCGCTCTGCCTTGGCTGCTCTCCTGCCTCCTTATGCAATCTGGCGTAATGTGGTCTAGCAATTGTGTCTCGCTCGTGCGTTTGTGTCGCTTGTTCCCTATTCCGTTCCTCCCCTTCGCCTTCTTCCCGCCTCCGGAAGTGGCCGTGGTTGTCTTCTTTTGTCCAGGACCGTGGACTCTCCCCGGGGTCAACTCGCTCGTTCTCGCCCCGCCCCGCCTCTTTCTCCTGTATACAAGTCTAAACCAAGCACTCTACAGACTTAAACCTAGATGAGAAGTAGTGCTCTATTCACTAGTGTCCGGGCTCATGGTGGTATTATCCTTTTGCGACCTTAGATTTGCTGCGTCTGCGGATTAGCAATAGCCCGGTCTTCTGCTATCCAGGTGGTCTTCATTCTGGGAGTTTGCGTGGTGTATCCTTTTTTTAGCCTCCGCCGCCCTTGCTTTGGTCTAGGTAGGTCGCTGACTACGTCTTGGCATACCCGGTCGCGCTATGGTTGCCCGGGATCTCAATCCTGCTTTCAGTAGCTTGACGACTCGGCACTCCGAGACGCTCTCACTTTGTACCCTACTTAATATACCTCGCGATTCGTTTTGCTTTGAGGGGGCCCGCTCCCTCCTGCCTACTGTGCAGCCTACCGGCTCCCGTCCCCTACGTGGACACACACGCCTATGGCTCGAGTGGTCTGTGGTCCCTCTGCGTCCCCCTCCTTGGCGGTGTCTTCTCTTTAGTCTGACGTCCTTACTGTAGTACTTATGATCTCGCTACGCTCGTTGGGTGACTATACTCACACCTTACCCTGGCTTTTCTTCTGCGCTGGGGCTCCTGACGCTGTACCCATTTTTGCTCTTACCTACTTGCCTCTTATCCGTGTTTTTTTTTGTGGCTAGAGCGTCGACCTTATGACCTCATTCTCACGCCTTTTCTCTGATGTGTCCTCTCTCTACGGATTCGCCTCCAACCTCTGATCAGGAGACGATTTTCGATATCCATTCGTCTGTAGCACTTGCTCGTTTTATGACCCAATATCTGTTGGCGTACTGATATCCCTTCAGTTAATAAGATGGCTTTGGGCTCGTTTAAACAGTCCCTACACATCTTTCTTCGTACTGATAGTTATGTTGGGGGAGTTATAGTGATGTCTGCGTTTCCAATTTCCCCGCTTTGCCATTGTTATGCTTGGGTTGCTGTGGGAGGTCCTGTTGCCTTTTCTTGAGATCCTCTACCATAGGTTCACCTCTTCTGACAAGGTTTCAGGTTTCGTTAGCTTTTTCTTTTGAAGAACAAATTGGCAAGTTATAGATACAGAACGCTTGCCTCCATTTCCTTAATGATCTGGTCTCATTGATAATTCTTGCCCTATATCTTACTATTTTTCTACTTTCCACTCATTTTTTTATTTACTATTACGACTCATTAAACGCCAACGAAAATGATTATTATTTATTTCTTCCTTGAATAGAAATTCTTTATCTTCCTACTCAATTCGTTTACTCGACTTGGGCTGGGAGCTCTTTATACCCTAGTGATAACCGGCGCGTTATTCCCGTTATCACTCGCAAGCCCCTCCTTCTCTTCGTGCGCGCCCTCGGCCCTCCCCTCATCGTTTACCTCACCATATGCCGCTAGCTATATATATAGTATATATAATTATTATATATACTGATATAGTAATATATATATATAGGGCGACTGTTGTTTTAAGCATCCGTCAGTTTTGAATTTTTTTTTGTTTTTTTTTACATATTGCTAGTATATGATACTAAAAATTGAATTTTCAGTGTGATGGGCATGGGATTCAAAAGTTCGAAAAGATTTATAACAAATTATCTATCTTTGATAATTTATACTCACTATCTTAATTTTAAAAGAAAACATGAAACGGATATCTCAAAAAGTATCGCACACTGTACAGAAAAACAAGGGTTAACCTATTTGAATCAAGCGTAATAAAGCTTATTACAAAAATGTAAAACAAAAAGAAAAAAAAAAATTTGTTTTTTCATAAATGAAAAATATCTAGAAACGTAACCGACACTGGTACAGAAAACCCAATTACTTTTTTGATTTCCTCCTTGGATATAGGGAAAATGTAAAAAGAAATAATCTAAAAAACAAAAAAAAAAAGAAAATTAGGGGGGCTCGAGCCGACGGGGACAGGGGGACAGAAAGGGGGGACGTTTTCCATACCCGCGTAGGGGAGGGGCGGAGGGCACCCCGCGACACCCAAATCCAAAGAGCGGGGGTTCGGGACCCTCCGGAGGGGGGGAAATAGTCTACCCTGTCGTTCCCCGGAAGGCCGAGAGACCCCAGACTCCTGCATCCTTTTGCGGTATACTCTTCTACCGGCATCCTTTTTAGTAAAAAAAAAAAAAAATTAAAAACTGACGGAGTCGTCAAAAACGTAACTGGTCGCCTATTATATTTTTGACTCATGTTTTTTTACCCCTTAAATTGAGACTGGTTAGGATAATAATAATCTAGAAATATATAAAAAAAACAAAAAAAAAAAATCAAAACGGGGGATGCCGGAGTCCGAAAACATCACAGGTCCTATATAATATAACTATATATATATATATATATATTATATTATATATATATATATATATATATATATATATATTATATAGTATTATAATTTGATATATATATATATAGGGGTAATATATTATATATAGTATATAATATATATTATAGTAATATCATATATATATGTATATATATATATATTCAGGTGGTTCAAAAAAATTAACTCTGCTGCTCCTACCTACTATACTTTTTCTATTTAATGAAAAAATAAATATACTCAAGTTTGAGGATTTCAAGAGATTAATTATTTAGAGGTAACTACGAGCACGAAAAATTTATAGCAGGAAAAATGAAAGCATTAATGTTGATGAAATTCAATTTTCTTTCATAAGGATGTGTGGGGATATATTATGTTGTAATACCAATATAACAATAATTAGTTTGTTAAGGGCCTATAATAATAGACGTGACTAGTGCCACTTGGCATCTGATATTTGTCACTATCTCTCCATTTGCTATTGTTATATGAAATTTTTTGTTTATCTGTGAATATTGTGCTATTTCTTTCGAATGTTCCGGGGGGTGTTATGTAGTCTCTATTGTTTAAATGATTACAACCAACAAAACTCATTCATTTATTTTATTTGCATATTTTTTAATATTAGCGATTACCTAAATATTAATACGAACAAAGGTCGTGAATATTATCTTAATGATAAATATAACGAGAAAATTGTTGAAATAAAGATGTTATATGTTTGATAAGTGCTCAGTTTTTTTTTCCTTTATAAATGTTTTAAGCCATAAAAGAAATGAAAATAAACTCTGAGATGGTTTGGGAAGAAATTTATAATTTTTGACCAGCAAGGTCTATTGTATTAAGACGATTCATTAATCCGCACAATGAATGCAAATTTATCAGAAACAAAACAAAATTAAGGACAAAACAGGAGAACTAGCAGGAATAGGCATTCTTGGCTTTTTAGATCCGTTAAAGCATCTGCTTAATGGTGCCATGCTAATATCTTCGGGTCGTGGCTAGGGCATTGATTTGCGCGGGCAGTGTTGGTGTATATACGGCCCTCTTCTTTCATCCCCTTTTGTTTTTCGCTTCCCTTGCCCACAGCTGAGACCAACGCATTTACTATCTTCGTTTGCGATCTCTTTTCCCTATGGGGTCGCGTTGTTCTTGTTCCTTTCGCTTAGAGAATAATATAATCCTGCATATATTTTACGATCATACTTGATGACTTACGTTCTTTCGCTCATCGGTTTCTGGATTTTTTCTTGTCAGGGGGTTGTTTTTCTTAATCTTGTTTTATATTTGTTATATACCTTTTTCTGTACAAGAGTTAAAGACGACATACTTCTAGTTTGTTTTCTCACAGCTTCGTTAGATGTCTGGTCTTCATCCGGTGTTTGGTATCATCATCTTAGGATTTTAAATCAAAACCATTCCGGGTGGTGATCTGTTTGAACTGTGCAATAAAGGGCATACTCAGAGTGGAATATTCTGCAATGGTATTCAACTGCCATCGCCGTATATTGACCGGGGATCTTATTAGTGTTTAAGCATTTAGGATCGTTCATCTCACCAACTTGCTAATCGTTAAAGTCGGTATTTTTGTTCCTATGTTATCCTCTCTCTCTCGAGAGACATGTCCAATTATCTCACACTAAACGACCTTACTTGTGTACATAACTCTTATGTTTGCTATTGGTTGAGCTCTTTTTAAGGGAATAAACAGTCATGACGCACCTCTTCCTTCACATTCCATATGTATTGGTTGCTAGCCTTGTCTTCTGTGAGTATATAATAAGAGTTAAAAATCCTGTTCTATGGTATACATAACCTAACTGGGTAAACTTGTTTTCGAGAACTCGTTTTATATCTCAATTAGCTTTTCTGGCAAGCGGTAGCACCACCGCTAGATTGCTAATATATTCTTCTTGTTTGGCCTCTATACGTGGCCTAGCTAGTCTTCAACTCTCTTCATCAGTACAATCAGCTCTGTCGTGGTCGGAATTTTTGTCGAATGGTGTTGTGCTCTATGTACATCTGTAATACCTCGCGGTAGTTTCTTTTTCTCGTCGGTGGACTTGAAAAATTTCGAGTTCTTTCCCCTGAGGAGTGCACTCTTGCAGACCGAACCAGTAAAGTGATAGTTCTCTCCCTCTAAGTCGTGTGGGATGGAACTTGCGTAGAATACATAAGTTACTTTGATCTGATCATGCAATATGCTCCGTTTGACCACTTTTTTGACTGTCTTCAAATATACAATACTCGTGCTTTTAGTGCTCTCAGGTGCCTTTGTTCTCCCTTGATGCCCACGCCATCCCCTCACCTGCAATAAAACCTCTATGATTATTCTTGCCTTCACTCACCCCCGCCATCTCAAGACACATAATGATTATTAAATTATATGGATTTCTTATTAGATTCAATATTCGAAACCTCACTTCCTTTAAAAGGTTTCAAGGAAAAACGCCCCCGTTGTGCAAGTTCAAAATCATCATTTGTTCTAAGGTACCCTTATTTATACCTTGCGAGGGAATGAGTCGTCAATATAATACGATACTTCCTAGCTATGATATTATTTCGGTATTAGGGATTGTTGATCCTTATACTGACATTGTTTCTCCTGAGAGGTGAGACAATGATCAGAATATTCCCTCGTATAGGGGAATTGACTTTGCATATATATTTACTCCTGTGTCTTTTATTAGTTCTGAACACAGCATAAAGTTTTTCGAAAATGAAGTTAACTCCACGATCGCTACTATGAATCGTTAGCGGGACTATGGGGGACCGTTAATGCAGATGGACATAATGATAGTTTCAGTCAGGTATTGCCCTTTTTGCTTATTTTCTACAAAATAAAATTTGGATAATTTTCAGAAACATGTTGAGTGATGCAACATTGTCCACGGATTTATAATTAGCTAATTCTGGGGAGATAGTATCCTCCCTTGCGTTTGGTCTATTCTCATTATGAGTGTATTCGGGATATACTGGTCCATCTGGTGTAGCGGTCCGTCCATTTCAAGCACAGACGCGTAGCCACCTCTAATATTTACATCCAAATATTATATATATTTAATATATATCATATTATAATATATATATATATATAATACTATTATTATATATATATATATTATCTATATATATAATATTATATACTATATATATATATATATATACCTATATAATATATATTATATAACTTATGCCGCTGCACTGATGATGTGGGCATTCTCGGAATGCATTATTTCATTATGAACTATTTCTACCTACTTTAAATATTCAAGCACTTACGGGTATACTTTATTACTCTCTTCACTCGTTTATAATTCAAGTTTTCCGTTTATTTTATTCTCCATCTCTACTTCTTCCCTTATGCCTCCCCCGCTTCTTACCTCTCCTTTATCCCTTTTCCGCCCTGTCGGGCGCCTGCCTCGTTCTTTTTTTAGCTACCCTGTTCCCTCGATGCGGTGGTTTTGCTCTTGCTATTACTTACTTTATCTAGTCCGCGGCCCCTCCTATTTATAATATATTATATAGTCCCTAGCTTTTACTAACACCTATTTCCGGCCTTTTCCGTAGTCACCTTAGCTTACATTCTGCTACCTACCTTCTTTATTCAACGTTAACATTTACCTTTTATCGCCCTGGTCATCAGTCATTGGCACATACATTCTCCATCTCATACCTTTCCATATCCTTTACTTTATTTCTACATATCTTATATATTCGTATCTATCTCTTAGTATACCTTCTCCTCTCTACTCCTTCTTAGTATATATCCACCTTATATATACTATATATATATATATATAATATATATATATACTATATATATATATATAGTATTATATATAATTATATATATATATTATATATATTAGTGATGCAGCAAATGTCATTTTTTTTTCGCATCCGCGGATGCGGACGCGGATGTTTGATTTTAATATCCGCGGATGCGGATGTTTGATATATCTAATATTTATATATATATAAATATATATATATATATATATATATATATATTATCTATATATATTCTATATATATAATATATATATATATTATCAATCGAGTTTTAGCCACAATATATTAAGATAATTGGTGTTTACCAGGGTGACGGGACGGGTCCCACTTAAAATGCACCCGCCAACGCTCTTTCCCAACCTCCGCCCTCTAATGAAAGAGATTTTACAATGGATTATACACTTTTTGGCACTAGTATTGAAATTCAAATATAGGAAAGTTGTGCTTGAGAAACATAAATTTTTCTGCCTTTTCTGCTGACTGCTGCATGAGAGTCTGTTTCTCTTTTCATCATATATTAGCTCAGCATTGCTAAATGCTCTCTCACTTGGAACACTAGTTGGAGGACAGGCCAAGTATTTCCTTGCAAGTTTACTCAAGCGTGGGTAAACATTTTGCTTAACTTTCCACCAGCTGATGAAATCATCATTTGTATCTAGTCGTTTTCCTTGGGGATAGTTTTCAATCCTTTGCACTACATCATTTGGTAATGCGTGCGTTTCTTCATCACTACTGGACTGTAGAAATTCTTCCAGTGAATCTTTTATTGATTTACTTGTAGCAGGTGTTGGTTCTGTAGATTTCTTTTTTTTCCTTTAAATTGGTGGCTAATTGACTGTTCGGATTGAAGCTTTTCAACTGAAACACAAAGTTGCACAATATTGTGTTAAAAAAAATTGCCTTTATAACGGAGATCTAAGTAAGTTGCAATAGAATGAAGGTCATTAATTTCCACTAGAATCAAAGCATTTTTTCCTAGCTTATTTTATTACACTCTTTCATCTCTTTATAACCATCATCCATTTTCATTTGAAGATGGTTCAAAATGCCTCCTTAGCGTTGAGATTAATGGTTTACATCGGAGACAGAAGCTGTAGAGGAGCTGATATTTTTTTTAATTTCTTCAAATGGTTTCAATAGCTTAATGCAGTGTGATATGATGTCATTTTCCGCATCAGTAAGAATGTTAACTTTTGATTACGAACTGACGTACAAAGCAAGAGGTTTTGAACATTCATTCTTTGCCATCATATGAAGAGAACTACTTCCACGAGTTGGAAACGTCTTTGATAACAGTAAGATATGGAATATCAAGCCGTTTTTGAATTGCCTTCAACTCATTTTCATTTTCATTTTCATTTTCATTTTCAGATTCATCTTAAGTATTTTTTTATTAAAAATTCTTTATCAAATCTCGACCATTAAATATACCGACTGAACATCCGCAAGGGCAAAAGCGCAGGATTAGGATACGGATCTTTAAATAATGTGCGGATGTCCTCTCTAAAACGGATGCGGCATTGCGGATTGCGGATGCGGATGCGGATGCGGATGCTTCCTGCATCACTAATATATATATATATATACTATATATATATATATCAGGTAAATTTATTATAATTAAATAAAATATACATATATATATATATATATATATAATATTATATATATATATTACGTTATTATATATATATATATTTATATTATATAATATATATAGTATTCTATATATATATATATATATATATATATATATATATATATATGCGTATGCGCGTGCGTATGCTTCCTGTTTCATATAATATATATATATATTATTATATATATATATACAGTATCTACAGTATATATATATATAATATTCTATATCTATATATTATCTATAATATATATATCTATATATATATATATATTATATAATATAATATATATATATATATATTATAGTATATATATAATATATACTATATATATTAGTGATGGCAGGTACATCCGCCTCCGCGGAGCATCCGAACATTTTTAAAGATCCGGCATCCGCATCCACCGTATCTGCGCTTTGCCCTGTGGATGTTGCGCGGATGTTTATTGTCGAGATTTGATAAAGAATTTTATAATAAAAATACTTAGATGAATCTGACGCAAAAAACTTTAACATTGTGTAAAATTAAATTCGACTCAACTTATTGTAATGGGAGTAACTCATGATCATGAAGTTCATAATAATTTGATTCAACAGAGCCTCATGAGATTAGGGATGCCAAAAAAGTTAAGCGCTTCTACAGCTTCTGTCTTCGATATAATTCCATTTACTCTCAACGCTAAGGAAGCATTTTGAAGCAAAATTTCAAATGACAATGATGACGGTTTTAAAAAAGAATGAAAGATGTAATAAAACTAGACTAGAAAAACGCTTTTCTTTTTTCTTGTGGAAATTAATGACCTTCTTCTTACTATTGCAACTTACCCTTAGATCCCAGTTATAAAAGCAAGTTTATTTGTAACACAATATTAGAAAGTTAATCGTACTTTGTGTTGCAGTTGAAACCTTCAATCCGATCCAGTCTAATTAAATTCGCACCATTAAAGAAAAAAAAACGACTCTAAACGTATTTAATAAATTCAATGAACAGATTCATGTATAATTTCTACAGTCAGTAGTGGTCATGAAGAAACACGCATTACCAAAGACTGTAGCTGCAAATGATTGACGAAACTAATCACCCCGAAACGACTGATACAAATGATGATCCTATTAGTTGGTGGAAAGTTAAGCAAATGTTTACCCACGGCTGAGTAGCTTACTACTCTGGCCTGTCCTCCAACTAGTGTTCCAAGTGAGAGAGGTATTTAGCAATGCTGGGCTTATATATGATGAAAATTGGTTCTTGTGCAAGGGGGTGCTGCTTTATATATCTATATTATAATATATTATATATATCTATTATTTATATATTTATATATATTATATCTATTTATATTATTTATATATATACTATATATATATATATATTATATATATATAATATATATACGAGGTGGGCACGATCCGTTCTCCGTTACTTCGTTACTACGGAACTAGTTTTTGAGTACGGAGTACGAACGCCGGTTCCTTTTTTCTTTCATTAGCACCTAGTAAGTTCGTTCTTTTTTCCTCCGTTACTTTTTAGTCCGTTAGATTTTGTTCGACTTTCTTTGAATGTTGATAGCCAATTGACCACCCTGGTCAAGCTAAAAAATCCTTATATTATTATTATACTATACTATACTATTATATATATATATATATATATATTATATTATATATATATATTATATATATATTATTATTATATATATATATATATATATATATATTCTATCTATATTATACTATATATAATATTATATAAAGAATAGAGGGGAATCTGCATAGAAATAGGAATAGGGATGCTTTCGTACTAATGAATGAATGTGAACTAGAGTGACTTTGAAATCTGCATAAGCTTGGAAGTAATGAAGAGGTGAAAGTCGATGTATGTGGGTCTTGACTGTGCAGGAAGATATGTATTTTGGGAACTGAAGTTATTTGTAAGGAGAGGTATTAGGTAGAGCGGAAATTTGAGAAGGGTAAATCTGCAGCGTATAGATGAAATTAGCGGTGAATGCTCAAGCAACGGAGGGAACTGGTGATTGATTGGATATAGAAGTTGTGTACCAAGCGTTTATGGAGGGTCTTAGTTCCGGGGATTGGAGGAGACGCAGTAATATACCCTATATAATGGTAAGCGAGAATTCGGGGTAACTGTATGCACATTTTAGGGGATTGTTTATTAGTGGTGTAGGGAAGTATATAACTCGTATTTAGTCGAAGAATGCGTTTTGAGTGGCTGATACGACCTGATTGTGAAGAACAAGGTGCGTTTAGAAGTGGTAGAAGCTGTGTGGATCAAATCTTTACATTGGAAAAATGATTGAGAAAAATGGGGGGAGAATAATTTGCATTTATGGTTTTTTGGATTTGGCAACAGGCGTAATGATATGATTAATAGGGAGCTCTATGGCAGATGTTATTAATATATAGTGTTGGCTGTAAGGTTCTGAATGGGATCAAAAGTATTTATGACGATAGTAAAGCGTGTGCAAGAATACATGGAGTTGAAAGAAGTGCTTGGTTTAATATTAATAAGCGGAGTTAGGCAGGGATGTGTTATGTCTTCTTGGTTATTCAATTTGTATATGGATGGGATTTGAAAGAATTAGAGGTGGGAGTTGCAGGGAGATGGTGTTAGAAATGATGGAGATGAGAGAGAGTGCATGGTGCCCTACCTATTATATGCGGATGATTTGGCTTTCTGTGGCGATTTGAGCGAGTTTGAGAGGATTAATAGGCGATTTGGCAGGGAGTGTAAGAGGAGATGTTGAAGGTAAACGTAGATAGGGTAAGGTTATGGTTGTGAGTGAGACAGTCCCCTCGGTGTGCAGTTATCGTTAGAATGGTGACCACCTGGAAAAAGGTGTCTGAGTTTTAATATTTAGTATATATGTGGATGAAAGGGAAGCGGATGATGCAGAGTGTAGGTAGGACAGTTGTGAATGGCAGGCAAGGTGGCTGGTGATTAAATCCTTGGGTGGATGTAAAGGGACTGAAAGGTCTTGAGTGCGCTAGAGCTTTACATGAGGGTATATTTTTTAATAATAAATGTAGTGTTGAAAATTTAATATACCCAAACCAATAAATTACTTTCAGACCACCGTATTAATGTCATAGTCAAGCTAAAAGTAACGCGAGTAACGGAGTAACGGCCTCTTCGTTACTTTTCCTTTAAAGACCACGGAATAGACGATAAACGCAACTCTTTTTACGAGTAACGAGTAAACGATAACGGAACTACTTTTTCGAGTAACGATGGCCACACCTCTGTATATATATATATCATTTATATATCTACTATATATATATATACTATATATATTATATATATTATTATATATTATTAATATATATATATATAATATATATATATCATTATATATATTATATATATATATATATGGACCTTGGCCTTTTACATGACTGAAGAATTTTCATCGGCAAAGGTCTTTTACCACCTTTGATATTATATCTCGCTCTTAACAAATAAAATTTAATTTATTCTTTGATAAATAAAACAATTTCCTCTTTTTGTGCTTCACTGTTCCTTTTTGTTTTTACATATAGTAATACTTATATTATATATATATATAATATATTACTATATAATCTATACTAGTATATATATATATCTATAGTATATATATAATATAGTATCATATATATAATATATATATATATACTATATATATATATTATATTTATATATTATATATACTAAATATTATATTATATAAGAATGTATTTATGTTCCTTTTTGGCGCTTTATTTTTAAGCGTTTGTTTAGGGATATCGACTTATCTTATATATTTTAAATATTATATATTATAATATATATACTATATATATATAATATATATATTATTATTATATATATATATATTATATATATATATATGACGATGGTCAGATTTTTTTTTAATGGTCACGTATTAACTAGAGAATAAGGCAGGTCTAACAGTAAAACAAATTATATATTTTGGATCAGCGGAAAAATTCTAAGGATGGGATTTACCTTTTTTTTTTTTTTTTTTTTTTTTTTGGGCTTATTTCATCGAAAATATTTTAAAAATTATTCCCATATTTAGGGGGCTCGAGCGCGACGGGGGACAGAGGGGGGGAACGTTTCATACCCCGGAGGGGTTGGTCGGAGGAACCCCCGCGACAACCCAAATACCAAAGAGCGGGGTTCCGGAGAGCATCCCCGGAGGGGGGATTAGTTCCCCCCCCGTCTCCCACCGGGAGGCCGAGAGACCCCGACTCCATGCCATCATTGCGGTATACCCTATGGTATTTCCTTTAGTTAAATAAAAAAAGAATAATTTTTACTTCCAAAACACTTGGTATTACGTTTAACTAAGGAATCATAGGTAACCCGCAAAGATGGCAGGAGTCGGGGTTCTCGGCCTCACGGTGGACGACGGGGGGACTAATCCCCCTCCGGGGATGGTCCCGGACCCCCGCTTTTGGTTCTTTGGTGTCCGCGGGGGGTTCTCCGACCATCCCCTCCGTGGAAAACGTCGCCCCTCTGTCCCCCGTCAGCTCGAGCCCCATAAATGGGGGAAATAATTTTTAAAACTATTTTTGATGATTCGCCAAAAAAAAAAACAAATAAAAAAAAAAGTTAATTCGCATCCTTAGAATTTTCGGCTGATTCCAAATATCTAATTTGTTTTAGCTGTAGGACCTGCCGTTCTCTAGTTTACATACTGTGAGCATTAAAATAATCACTATATATATTATATAATATAATATATTATATATATATATATTATATATATATATACTTACAGTATATTATAACTATTATTATATATACTATATATATATAATATATATATATATATATATATATATATATACACCTTATTGTGGACACAAATACTAATATATATATATATATTAAATATATATTATATATATATATATATATTATATCTATTATATATATATTATTAA
Organism: Trachelipus rathkii; assembly: GCA_015478945.1. Taxonomy (NCBI): domain Eukaryota; kingdom Metazoa; phylum Arthropoda; class Malacostraca; order Isopoda; family Trachelipodidae; genus Trachelipus; species Trachelipus rathkii. Next base: position 48,919 of record JABUQX010034089.1, on the reverse strand, counting down.
ATATTATTTAATATATTATTTACTTTACTATATTTAAAACAAAAGGAACGGTGAAGCACAAAAAGAGGAAATTGTTTTATATCCAAAAATAAATTGATTTTAGCTTTTTAAGGAGAAAAAGAAGAAGCGTGTAAACCTCTCAGATTCCTATGAAAATTTTCTTTAAGTCCTGTAAAAGGTACAAGGCCTGTTCAAACAATGAATTTTGTTATATATATATATTATATAATATATTATATATATATAATATATATATATATATATATATATATATGTATATTATATTATATATATATATATTATATATATTTATATATATTTATATACACCAAAGGGACGGTAGAGCGCTAATGACTGTCTATAATACCAGCCCGTATACAAATACATACACAAAAATGATCGAAATTTGAGGATTGGAAGACCGATTGGGACGGTCTATACGAAAAAAATATCAAGACAGGAACAAAATCATTTTTTTGTTCCAACAAGCTTTTAATTAGAATAACACTCACGGTGACCCATCTCGCTCGGATTACATAGTAAAAATATACAGTATAGGGCTATTTTGGGAACAACAAATTTTTCAAGTTCCATTATAGTTACACAGCTTGTCGTTGAAGATGCAAACAATTAATATATACTATAATTATTTATATACTATATAATATATTATATAATAAATATATTATATATATATCTATATTTATATATATATAATTATATAATATATATGTATATTATATTTAATATTATATTATATTTATATATTTATATATATATATATTTATATATTATTATATATATTTTTATATATATATATAATATATATATATATATATATATAATAATATATATATATTATATATTACCCGTATATTATATATATATATATATATATAATTTATATATTAGTATATATATAATATATATATATATCTATATATATATATATATCTAAATTTATTATAATATATATATATATATATATATATATCTATTTATAAGTATATATATATATATATATTATCTATATTATTCTAATATAAATTAATTATATATATATATATATATATCTTATATATATTACATATATATATATATATTTATATATTAATATATATATTATATATATATTTTATAATATATATATGTGAGAGGAGAGAGAAGAGAGAGAAGAAGAAGAGAGAGGAGAGAGAGGAGAGAGAGACGAGAGAGAGAGAGAGAGTGGAGAGAGAGAGAGAGAGGAGAGAGGAGTTACTGGAAATAACAAATGCTGTTTAGTAGTTGTGGCTTTGGGTGCCGAAATTTTTGGGGGGCTGCAGTTCCGCAGTGGCCTATGGATAGCAGAACGAATTGATGTTTCTCAACCACAACCTTCCTATATTTGAATTTCAATAACTAGTGCAAAAGGTATATAAT
>JABUQX010034089.1:32500-37500 GCA_015478945.1 Trachelipus rathkii | reverse complement strand
TTGAGTAAAAGTAGTGAAGATAATATACTATATTATATATTATTAATATATATATATATGATATATATATATATATATATATATATATATATATATATATATTCTAATATATCATATATATATATTCTATATATTAATATATATATATCGGTATATATATATATATATGATATATATATATATTAATATATATATATAATATATATATATAATATAGTATATATTACCATAGTACCTACTTCTTTTCCATTTGATCGATTTTTATTACAAATTAATAATTTAACCCCAACTATCAAGTTTACCTATGAATTACAAGTTGATGGATGCATTCCATTTTTAGACATTTTAATAATACAAACTGGAACTCTTTTATCATTTAAAGTTTATCGTAAACCCACACATACTAACCAATTGCTTCATTTTTTTCCTCTCATCCTCTCTACATTAAAAATAATATTATTTTTAATATGTTTTTAAGATCTTTCAACTACTGTGATCCTGAATACTTGTTAGAAAATTTAACAACTTTTGTGAGAAATTGATTAGAATGAGTTGACTAGTGCCGTCTCAAGATAGAGACAGTAATTTGAGTCACAATCGAAATCTAACAATATTAATATTGATAGACTCGTACTTGTGAGTATATTCGCTCGAAATCAACTGTTGAAGGAATTCCCCAATAGTATCCTTATCCAGCCTGTGGTTTGATATTACTTCGATATTTGTTTTTCGTTCTTTATGACAAAGTAAAACCATAACATTTATGGGCATCGTAATTATTCTTAGAAATAGAAGAATATGATATGCCGTTTTATTGAAATATCTAAGCAGCAAGAAACAAGGAATATGTAGAAAGGACTATGAGTCAAAAAGTAAAGGATGCTCCGCATTCCAAGATTTAAGAAGGATGAAGTATTTACCTCTTGAACCCTAATATAAATTATACAAATATTTGGACATGAAATCGAAAATGCATAAAGGATGGATATAGTAAATTTTTACAGAATTATTAGTATAATGATGATTCTTCTGCTTCGTTTCACGCTGCAATTATTCTTGGCTTTTGTACGGGCTAGCAAAAGTATTGCGGTCTCTTTCTACAGCATCTCCCTCAAAGATAGTACTCACAGAGATATTATTTTGAAAAACAAGTTTCAGAATTTAATGACTGCTATCAAGATAAAACATCCAAGTTAGCTTTCGCCATCAAACGAGATGTGTCAGATTACTCAATCAGCAGTTTCCGTTTTGTTTTTCTCGTAATGTATGTTCATGCGTTGACAAATTATTCAGAAGGGCCATATTTTGTGTCGTGCTCTGAATCTCTCACTGAACGTCATACATCAGGTGAACATATCAGTGACGTATTTAATGAAATGTTGTCGAAATTGAACTCTATTACAGAATGATGTTCCACTGTGTCCTGAGAGATGCTGGTGCCAATATAAAGAAAGTTATGTTATATAAAGAAAGTTATGTTTCTTTTTTGAGTGAACAGCACAAACTCCGTCAGTCATCACATTAGCAAATGTCGTGACATTCTCAAACAAGAGTAACGAAGTTGCTCGTCAAAATATTAAGATTAATTGGCGGCACACTTGAATCATTCGACCATGGCTCAGTAAGAACTAAATAAAATATAGGCCAAATTAACGTTCGCTAACTTTCAGTAATACATGACGTTACTCTGAAATTTTGTTAAGGTTGCAAGAACTTAATGACTCTTTCTGCCAGTACGGCCGTTCTGATGATAAAATAAATGTCTTCCCATCCCATGACAATTCTATTCTAATTTCTAACCAATTGTATCATTGTACTCCAATCATTTAAAGATATCATTATAAAAATCAGCAAACACTTGTTTGTCTTCCTCTCGTAATAACTCTGAAGATAGTATTAATATCCTCAGACAATGACAGTCAAGGAATAAAAATGATGAGAGAGGCGATAATGAGCACTTTCTCTCCTCTAAATTTATGGTTCGGTTACATTTGTTATTGTACCATTAATGATGGGACAATGAACATCATAAATGGAAAACTATTTGTTTACCTTTCACTCGTTAATTTTGATAAACCTCGGAATAGGAATATCAGCGTGTTCCTACTAAACTTAAGTGATCCTACATCGTTAATTTTCTTGCTCCAAAAAATAACTTTTGTAAACCTTCCTTTCCTACTCTTAATCGCTCTGATGAATCTGTAGCCAATACACCTACTTATTTGCATATTATATGATATATATATATTATATATAATATATTAATATATATATATTATATATATATATATATTACTAGTAATATATAAGTATATATATTTACACAGAACCTTCCAAAATTGATAAATAAATGTAGGTTTTGTAATATACGTCTATTATCTTATGTCTATTATATATATTTATATTATTATTTGCTTATTATATTTATGGCGTATATTTTTATATCTATATACCCTATGTATACTATATATAAGCTAGCATATTATATATATATATTGAAGTGATATTGACTACGTTAATAGCTATCATCTGACGTATATATCGCCTCATAAGTATAGGCGTAGTAGTGATTATGTAGGGGTTGTGGCGTTTATATTATGATGGATATTCAAAAAGTATGTATGACGATAGTGAAGGGCATGTGTAGAATTTAAATGGTGTAAAATGTGGATTGGTTTAATTTAATAGGCGGAGTGAGCAGGGATGTGTTTGTGTCCCTTGGTTATTTGCAATTGTATATCGATGGGCTTATCAGTAAGCAATTTAGTAATGGTTTGTTGGCAGGAAATGGTGTCAGAATGATTAGAATGGTCGTGAGCTGATTGTGCTCTACTAATTATATGGGTGCGGATGATTTTGTATTAGTGTACGTGATATTCGAATTAGAGTTTTGAGACGGAGTTGGTAGATGATTTGTTATTGGCAGCACTTGTAGAAACAGGAGGGGTTGGAAAGTAAACGTAGATAAGAGTAAGTTTTATGGTTGTGAGTGAGGAAGTCCTCGGTGTGAATGTTATGTAGATGGTTGAGCAGCTGGAACAAGTGCCTGAGTTTAAATATTTAGGATATATGTTGGATGAAAATGGAATGGATGATGGCAGAGTGTAGTAGGAAAGTTGTGAATGGCCGGAAGGTGGCTGGGCAATTAAATTGTTGTGGATGTAAAGGGACTAAGTCTTGAGTGCGCTAGGGGTCTTACCATGAGGGTCTGTTGTTACCTGTTTTTAATGTATACTAGTGAAACTATGGTCTGGGAACCGAACAAAAAGTGGATTGAGTCAGTAACGAATGTCTGAAGAAGAGAATGTGAGTTTTGGCAGAGGGCGTATAAAGGTCCATGAATAGGAGTGAATGCGGGTTTTTGTGAGGGGATGGTTTTGGGGGTAACCTCCTCTCCCCAGGGATGAACCTTAGACACTTTCGATCGCATCGCGTCCGTGAAGCTCTAGGGTGGATTTTTGACTGCGACGAGTTCTCACTAATCAGGTATAAGGGGGCGTAAGGCTGGGCTTTCTTTTGCGACTTGTGTCATGTTCTTCTACTTCAACTCACCTTACCCCCAGTCTTGGAAAAAAAAAGAAGATGATATATAAATATATATATATGATATATATATATATATATATATATATAGATTATATATATATATAATATATATATATATATATATATATTATAATATATATATATATAATAATAGTATATATATATATATATATTAATAGCAGGTGTCTCAGCAAAGTTATTTAAGCGGTGTATCACCATATCGATGATGTTTAAGTATGAAAATGTGTAGGAATATAAGTTCGATTATTTAATTCATTAAGGAGGATGGGATATGTTACGTTGGTGTCTGTGCGGCATCGCGCGATACGAAAACCGAGCACAAACATGAGAATGTCGAATGGGATGATATATTTTTTATGGCTTCTGTGAAATGCACATAAAAATGAGGTGGGCTCTTCCTCTCGACATTATTTGATACGGTTGTTCGTTTCCACGCATTGCACCCATAAACAACTAGACGTCATCCGTAGACATCATGTGCCTACAAAGGCCGAAACGTGTCATGATGAACTAATTAGGTTAAATACATATAGGTATGATTCCAATAGTTTTAAAAAATCGATACAGGCTAAACAAAGGAATTATAATTAAAATAGCCTAATGCATACCCTTTTGATTAGCTTGTATATATACCTAATAATTACGAGCATGTGAATGTGTAGCAACCAACTAACAGTATCATATGGAGGCTTATGTCATAACCTACATAATTATGTGTAATAAAGTGTAGTGAAACGTATAGACTTCAGAGTGGTTTGTTTAGTCAGAACCAATACATTTGAAACATGGCCCAGCGTGACGCAGTATATCACAGGACATTGTTGGAGGTGTACATCAAGGCAAAAAGGAATGCTGCGCAGAATCGCTGCAGATTATGACAATCGTTATCGCACATCGCGACGCGCCAAGCCACATGGCATTCCATAGAGTTTACAGACGGTTTCAAGGTACAGGGTCGATAGTTCAACCCCCCTCATCACATACGGGAGGGGGGTCGTGTCCGTACATTCGACGTCGAACTGGACGTTCTGCTATACACCCATGAAAATCCAACGTCCTCATTACGGCAGGCTAGTTCGGTCTTGGGAATATCGAAGGAAACCATACGATGGATTCGTGTTGCATACAACATGTATCCATATAGGCCACACATTGTGCATGGTTTGCATCGTGGAGACCAACAACGGCGGCTGGGATTCCTGGCTGTCATTGATTGCCTTCTAATGGATGTACCGGACTTATTGGAAAATATCTTATGGACCGATGAATCTCGCTTTACCAATAACGGTATGTATAACAGGTGGAACTTCAGACATTGGGCGGAAACAAACCCCCATATAACATTCACTAGCCATCACCAGGTCTCATACTCAGTCAACGTTTGGTGTGGTATACTCAATAGTAGGATTATCGGGCCTTAGTTCTTCGAGGGA
>JABUQX010034089.1:17500-20000 GCA_015478945.1 Trachelipus rathkii | reverse complement strand
GAGGACACCGTGGGAGATTGAGAAAGTGAGGATGATGTTGTCTCGCTAAACGGACGTTTATTGGTTCGTTGATAATAATAATAATAATAATAAAATAATAATGAATAATAATAATAATAATAATAATTAATAGATAATAATAATAATAATAATAATAATATTAATAATAATAATAATAATAATTAATAAATAATAATAATAATAATAATAATAATAATAATAAAATAACCTCAATAAATAATGCAACTCAAATGATAATAATAATATAATAATAATATAGATAAATAATAATAAAATAAAATAATAATAATAATAATAATAATAATAATGATATAATAATAATAATAATAATAGATAATTAATAAATATAATAATAAAATAATAAAATAATTAATAAATTAATAATTAATAATAAATAATAATAATAATGATAATGATAATGATATGATAATGATAAGATGAATAATGATGATATAATAATAATAATAATAATATATAATAATAATAACTACATAAAATAATAATAAATACACTCAAATCATAATAATAATAATAATAATAATAAATTAATAATAATAATAATCAATAATATCAAAAAATAATAATATAACTAATAATAATAATTAATAATATAAATAATAATAATAATAATAGATAAATAATAATAATCATAATAATTAATAGATAATAATAATAATAATACATACATATCACATAATAATAATAATAATTGATAATTTTTCTAATGTTTAATTAATAAATAATTAATATAATAATTAATAATATAATAATAATTAATAATAATAATAATAATAATAATAATAATAATAATAATAATAATAATAATAATAATAATAATAATAATAATAATAATAATAATAATAATAATAATATAATAAATAATAATATTAATAATAATAATAATAATAATAAAATAATGAAATAATGAATAATAATAATAATAATAATAAAATAATCATAATAATAATAATAATAATAATATGAAATCAGTGGAGTTGTTGTAATAAACGAACACATTGAGAAGCTAAAAGAAATTGAAGACCTTATTTTTTAGTATTAATATTAATGTCAGTGATCAACTTGACGAAATTATCTTTTAGTTTTGTAACGTCTTTAGTTTGACTTTTAAATTTATTATAAGTTAATTAATAATTGACTAATAATATAATTGAAGACCTCAAAAAGGAAAAAATAATTATTTTGATGCTGACTGGTAGATAAAAAGGGGGTACGTTAATAGGAGATAATTGAAATGGGGATCAACCTTTCAACTTAAAAAAATAATAATAAACCAGTTAAATATAAGCTTACAGGGAAATAACATTACAAACCAACCCGTTATTAAAATTGTTCTCTTGTTACAAACGGCAATTGTAACCTAATTTTCAATTAGTGTATTATTATTTCACTAAATTAAAAAGAAAAAAATCTCTATCTAACAAGGTCAATACTGACATTAATATTAAACGTAAAATAGGTCAGTAGTAAGGGGGCATGATCGGCAGCAGATGTTGCAAAGCAACATTTGCAACATTCGATTTTTTGACGCTTGAGGCATCAAATTAGGGGTTTCTGAGGTCGGCGACGTCTTTTGAAGGCCCGATTGACCAAGCCATGTCAGCAGCTGACTTTGTCAAGGCCTCACCTCCGAAGGAGCTTGGTTCTTTTGGCTTAAGACGACGGCGCGTCTAAAAAGGCCGAGTTCGGGAGCGGCGGTTCGTGTCGGACGGTTCGTTTTCTGAGTTTTTGAAAGTGAACTCAGATGTTTGGCCTCGCAAATGATCAGTAGATCATTTCTGATGGTTCCAATCGATTTATCGATTTTTTTTTACTCAAAATTGATATTAAAATCATCTTTCTACGATTACTCTAAGATTAAGTGCAAACATTAACTTGAGAAAGAAAATACAAACACTAACTCAATGACTCAAACTATCAGGTGAAACACAGGCATGATCCCCGAAAACAGTATAACTAGATATTACGAATGACAAGCAGGCATTCTAACCACTACACATTAAGAGAACAGCGCTACATCTAAATAACTATTATATTATACACAAAGATCTTAGTATAAAAAGAGGAAAATAATTAAAATAAATTAAATAAAAAATATATAAAAACATATTATTATAAGGCTCTTATCAAAAAATATAATATATTATATACGTAACTACACAACCCCACAAACCCCCAAACCTAAATATATATATAATATAAAATATATATACCTAATATATATACTCTATAATACCACACACATATATAGAATAATATTATCCCACTCATTATATATACCTAATCATTATATATATAAGTTCCACTCACGCTAGAAAATCATAACTATACCTATATTATCCATAATAATAACCCAATACAAACATGATATAACATACTCTATAATAAACAACACAAGCACCCCCCAAACTATAATATACATACACTAAAACACATAAGTATATACTCAATACCTATGATG
>JABUQX010034089.1:7500-10000 GCA_015478945.1 Trachelipus rathkii | reverse complement strand
TATATAATATATATATATATATATATATAATATATATATATCTAATATATATATATTATATAATATATATATATATATATATATATATAGCCATATATATAGATTATATATATTATATATATATATTATATTTAGTATATATATATATATATATATATATAATAATTAATATATATATATCTATATATTATATATCAGTTGGAGAGCGTCCCAGTCATGCTATTGATGCGGAGATGACTGACCAGATGAGATAAAAAATAAATCAATCCTTTTTCAAATTTCATTATTATTTTTATTATATATATATTTATATATATATATCATACTATTATATACTCACCCTATATTATATAAAGGTTAAGTATTGTAGTAGGTCTTGGGGTATAGGTAGTATAGATACGTGTTGATATATTATATTAGGGTATTTCAGTATATATAGTTATATATCTATGAGTTTAATTTAGTGGATTAGTAGTATATAGTATTGTATATATATAATATTTATATATATATATATATATATATTATATATATATAATATATTATTATATATATATTTAATATATATTATATATATATATATATTTATATATATATTATATATATATATATATATATTATATAATATTATATATATTATAATATATATATATATATAGTATATACGTTTTTTCTGGCACATTGATCGGGGGATTGTGGGGCCTTGCGTCGCTTCTACGCTAACTATAATTGGAATTACTGCTTTGACTCTGATGACGTTTCGCTTCTGGCACTAAGGTGGGAGCTGTAATCGTTTGACAGGGATGAGCAGGTTCATCTTCTTCGAATAATCTTTCTCTACCTCAGAATCCATGTTGATATGCCTGCTCTCTGGCCATTCCAGGCTAAGAGACAGCGGCTATCGGAAGTGGAAAAATTCTCGTTCTCCTATCACTCCGCTTAATTTTCATTCAGCGTAGAATCGTTGAGGATCTATGGCGACGAGCAAAGCGGGGCTTTTTCATCAAACGAAAAGTGCGCTAACCTCTTTGGTTCTCCTACTGAACAAATCTTTCTGGCTCTTGCCAAAAACATCTCTAACCAACTTATGTAAATCTGCCTTCTCTCTTATCGATCTGATGGCTCCTTGTTGCTAACTCTCCACTGAAAGGCCATCTCTTGGCTCTTATTTTCTATCTAATCAACCTGGACGATTCTGGCAATCCTCCTCCCCCTTCTCCTCTCAGGTGTCCTTTGTCTTTGAATGTGATCTCCTGAGATCTATGAACGTTGGGAAGGCGGGTGGCCTGGATGGCATTCCTCCCGAGTTTTGAGGGAGTGCTTCCGAGCTGGCCCCTCCCTCGTTCAACTATATTCTCTATGTCAATAATAACACTTTCCTTCAGTGTTGGAAGCACGCACATGTCCAACCTGTTCCAAAAAAGGAAGCCGCTCTGATCCTTCTAACCTATCGTCCTATAGCTCTCACCTGTATTTTATATCTAAGATCTTGAAACCCTTCTTAACTCTCACTTCTTAGACTATATCTGGGTCTCATTCTCTCTTTCCGATGCCAGTACGGCTTCGGGTTCGAGTCTACTGGTGATATACTCTCCTATTTAACCGATTTATGGTTTTCCGCCCTAGGGAACTACGAGGAGACCTGCGTGGTGTGCGCTTTGACAATATCCAAAGCATTTGACCGGGTATGGCACGCGTCGCTGCTCTCCACGCTCCCCTCCTTTGGGTTTCTCCTTCTCTTTGCTTATATGTCTAGCTTTCTTTCAAAACCGCCAATATCCGGCTGTGTTGATGGAGCGACTCTTCTCTTTTCGTCAATAGTGGTTTTTCCTCAGCGGCTCTGTCTTATCTCCTACTTTATTCTTACTTTCAATTAATGATCTTCTCAACCTGCACATCATAACTCTATCCCCTCATAGCCGATGACTCGACCCTTCGTTCTTCAACTCATTTCAATTCTGCTCCTCTTTTACTTCTAGAATTGCTCTGTCTTAATCTTTCGATTCTATTCTCGCTGATCTGAATAGAATTTCCGATTGGGGGTCGTCTCAACCTTGTGAATTCAATTCTTTAAAACCTCAAAGCTTCTACAAATCTCCCTCTCTAAATCACCTTCTAAACTTTCCTTTCTCTTTCGACGGTTCTCTCGTCTCTCCTGTTTGAACAAATAAACTCCTTGGCCTTAACTTAAACAAAAAAATGTCTTGGAAACCTCACATCACACGGTTCGCCTAACGGGCGTCTCAAGAAACCTGGGAGTTCTTGTTTAGACTGCAGAGATTTTTTTTCCTCTTCCAGTTATCCAGCATACAAGAGTCTCATCCGCCCTTGTATGGAGTACTGCTCTCATATCTGGGGGCGCTCTGGTTTCACCCGGCTTTTGGACAGGGTCGAGTCAAGGCCAAAGCTTATAAACTGTTCTGTAGTTTCCAGTTCACTTGACGCACTAACTTTACGGCGCGATGTTGGTACTTTATCTCTTTTCTATAGGTACGGCAGA
>JABUQX010034088.1:12500-41171 GCA_015478945.1 Trachelipus rathkii | reverse complement strand
CATGCTTTTCGGTTCATTCGTTTGGGTGTTTAGCCGTTTCGCATTTATCGTGAAACCTTTCGCGTTTTTCGTGCGCCGCTTCAATATATATATATATATATATATATATATATATATATATATATATATCATCACCTTCTCTCCAAAGGATTGGTGTTAAGGTGCGTAGCATGGACTGAAAACAGAAAAGTAGTAAAAGGACATGACACCAGTCGAAAAGAAAGCCCAGCCTTACCGCCCCTTTATACCTTTAAGTGAAAAATCACCCTAGGAGTATTTTGACAGAACATCAATGTGGCATCTCGTCAATATAAGGTTTTTTATCCCTTGGACCAGGTGGTCTCCAACCATACCTCCTCACAAAACCCCTCCATTCACTCCTATTGTGCACCTTTCTTCTCGCCTCTGCCAAACTCACATTCTTCTCCTCCAGGCATTCCTTTACTGACTTGATCCACTTTTCTTCTGTCTCCCAGCCGGTCGCTTCCCAACACACTCACCACTACACATCCTCTTAACCAATCAACTATTACCCATCCTTTCCACATGACCAAACCATCTCAATGCACTATCATTTATTCTCTCATTTACTCCTTTCTCCACACCACACAACTTAATAATGCGTTCATTCCTCATTTTATCAATTCTTCCTAAAACACCATTTTTGAAAACGTTGTACTTTAGATCTATACCTCTTATTCCAGACCATAGTTTACTACTATACAATGATACAGTTAACACAGGTAACAACATACTGGCATGTAAAACCCTAGCATACTCAAGACTTAGTCCATCTATATCCACCAAGGATTTAATAGCACCAGCCGCCTTTCTACCATTATTTTGTTGTTTTTGTTATGTTGTGTAGTGGTGGTGGTTTATGCGTATGTTGGTGTGTGCTCCGACTCGACTCCGACTCCGACTCCGACTCCGACTCCGACTCCGACTCCACTCTCTTCAAAATTACCGACTCTCCGACTCCGCGACTCGGAATCCGACTCCTATGTAGGTGTGTGTTTGTGTGTTTCTGTGTGAGTTAGAAAGAGAGACTGAGAGAGAGAGAGAGAGAGAGAGAGAGAGAGAGAGAGAGAGAGAGAGAGAGAGAGAGAGAGAGAGAGGTACCGTATTTAATAAGTTATATGAGCCAAAATAGTATGCCAAGCCAAATTGGGTCTGGTTATGTAGGAAAATGTTATGTCCTGTTCGATTTAGAAAGACTAAGTTTGTCAATGTATTATGAAAGATCGGCCGACTAGTTAAAGAGTAGCCGTATAATTGTGCTAAGTTTCATATTTTGTACAGCATTTGGTGATTGCCATAGTGATCATCTATGCAACTAATAGCTGAGTTTACCATTAACATTTCATTTTAAGGTTAAAATCCCCTTTCATGTGGAGACCTTGACATTTCTAATTCCTTTTTAATCATCCTTCGTTATCATTCCTTCACCTTCTTCTCCTATACACTCTGTGCTTCTTTCTTTATTTCTTCAGGGGGTGCTCAGATTGCCCGTAGGAACTTGAAACCTTCATAATCAAGTTCTGCGGGTTCGGAAACATTTACATCGACGTCAATATTGCGTTATTAATGGAATGTTTGATAACTCGGCACCACACCGACTCCAGCACCGGTACCGACACCGACTCATGAGCGTTCTCAGTCTCCGACTTGTTTTTCTTTAACCTTCTTCCATCTTCTTCTCTTATGCATTCCATGCATTTCTTCATTTTTCTTCTGGCTCCAACTCTGGCTCCGGCACCGGCTCAGTGCTTAGGGATATGAGACTTCTCAGTCTCCTATTTCTTCTTATTCCTTCTTCGTCCATCCTCCATCTTCTTCTCTTATACATTCCATACATCTCTCCTTTATTTTTCTTCAGGCTTCGGCTCCGGTTCAGTGATCCGGCACATGAGTCAACTCAGACTGCGTTTTCTTCTCTAATTCCAACTCATCCTCCGAGTCCAGTCGGCTCTTTATTTTTCATCTGTCTACGGCCATTTCCTACTTGATGGGGCTCAGAACCCCCTACATGGAGCATAGCGGCGTGAAACCTATGCTCAGGAAGTATGACACCAGTAAGTAAGTTTAAGTAAGGTAAATTGAGGGGGACACAGAAAAGGGGCGGGGATTAGTAACATCAGAGAAATACTGCCCTGTGAATGGCTACCATACCATTTCATCACTTCCGATTATATCGAGTGAGTGTTTAATAATAGTAATGATTTTCTGTCGATTATATTTTTCAATGTAATGAGTCAACTGGAGCAAGTAGAAAGACGATTTAAATGTCAATTTGGGGTAAAAGGCCACAGTAAAGCGATTGGAATCATCGAAATGTTCTGGCGATCATTTAAAACCTTCTAGGAACGAAAGTCAAGATTACATAAAAGAAAACGGTCATACTGAGCTCAAAAACGATCTCACCGACCTTAAAAACTCTAATTTCGACACATCAAGTGTCAAAATCTAGCTAAGTGATGGAAAATTCCATGTCAGCTACCGACATGACTTGTAATTCCCTGCCGTTCGGAAGCTCAAGAACCTCCGAAAACGGTATTCCAGTCCTTAGAAACGGACTCTCCGACCTTGCAAACCCATCCTTGTCAAGTCAAGCTTGAAAAACCGAATGTTGCAAACTGTTGCACATGTTGTCTTGCAACATTCGCTTCCAACTTTCGCCTGTCATTTCTCCTGCCAGTTGCGGTCCCTATACAACTCTTGTCATTCCAACAGAGACTCCCTCTCACCATTTCTCCTCCTTTCACATATCTCACCCACATTTAACTACTATATATGAAAAAAGGGAGTAGTCTGTAATAGTGATTTATGGTCTGTGTAAAAAGAATGTCCATATGATGAGTCAAGGGATGTACTCTCTCTCTCTCTCTCTCTCTCTCTCTCTCTCTCTCTCTCTCTCTCTCTCTCTCTCTCTCTCTCTCTCTCTCTCTCTCTCTCTCTCTCTCTCTCTCTCTCTCTCTCTCTCTCTCTCTCTCTCTCTCTCTCTCTCTCTCTCTCTCTCTCTCCTGGAAAGTTATACAATTCCACTGTTATGTCTTACTTCTGGCATAATAACCTTGTAATCTGTCAAGCCAAACTTTTTCATTCCTTAATTAATATGATTCGGATCTACTTTTATTCTTTATCTTATCTTTGAAAAATATAAAATGGCTTCATAAATAAAATTCAATTCTCTTTTAAACCCTTGGTCTTCTTTTATTCTAGTTTCTTTGGAAACTTTACTATCGAGCTAGATATACAGAAATTTCTCGATCAAGGCTGGTACACAACCATGATTTTTAAACTACCAAACTATTAGGTTTCTTTCACTTTCTCTGCAACCATATCATGTTTTATTTGTTGAGTGTTCTTTAACAACTGTTTGAAAGTATATAAGTATATGTAAGTATCATTAATCTATTAAATATGAGTCCTTTTTTTTTTTTTTTTACTGGTAAATAAATAATGTTTCTTGTAGTTCTTCTTCTTACACAACTATAGATAATTTCACCTAAAGAAATAATAGAAAATTCCAGTGTCACATTTGGGGTGTTAGAATGGTGAGTTTTAAATATTTCGTTTATTTCTAACTTGGGGAAAGAAAATGTGGTTTCTTTCAATAGATCGGACACTCTTCTCCTTCATTTTTCTAATCAGCAACTCCTTCAACATATTAAAAACGGTTTGCCATTTCTGTTGCAATGTTCTAAATGACATTTTCAATAAAGAGCAAGAAGTAACAATACTGCTTGCTCTTTATTGAAAATGTCATTTACACATTTTCTTTCATCTCAGTACTATAAAAAGCATATATACAATTATCTTTCAATAATTATTCTCATGCCTGTGTGTGTTTTGGAATGTATTATAAAAAATGCACCCCCAGAGAATTAACTCAAAATAATAAATAAAGATGAATCATGTCCAATTAGGTATCCAAAACAAGAAACATCCAAACTCAAAAAGATAAAAATGTAAATTTTCTTAAAAAAAAAAAAAAAGTTAAAAAAGAACTGAACAAAGTTTTTATGAACGAAATTTTCGTTCAAGATGACTTTTTCATCGAAAGAGAAGACAAATGCTTTGAAGTGAAACTCTCTCTCTCTCTCTCTCTCTCTCTCTCTCTCTCTCTCTCTCCTCTCTATCTCTCTCTCTCTCTCTCTCTCTCTCCTCTCTCTCTCTCTCTCTCTCTCTCTCTCTCTCTCTCTCTCTCTCTCTCTCTCTTCTCTCTCTCTCTCTCTCTCTCTCTCTCTCTCTCTCTCTCTCTCTTTTCCATATATATATTATTGTTCATCTCTTTCTCCCATTCTGATTCTTAATGGTGTATTCATTTAAATATTCTATATTATTATTATTATTATTGTTAATTATTACTATTATTATTATTATTATTATTATTATTATTATTATTATTATTATTATTATTATTATTATTACATTATTATTATTATTATTATTATTATTATTGCAAATATGTAAACATTTAATTTAGAGATTGAGCGAATATTTATTTTCTAATATTTGCGATTGCGAATGCGAATAATTGTTTTTTTTACTATTCGGGTGTGCGAATATGAATACGAATAAATTGCGAATTTGAATGATAGTAATTTATACTAATATTCTCAAATGCGAATATCTAATACTTGCAGTACTGTGACACTTTATTTCATAGGTATTAAGTGCTATTTTTGCTTCTGTTTAGAGAGTTCAACTGTAAAAAAGAAAATTATAAATAAAATACATTTAATTTCCTATGTTTCCACGATACAGGACGAGGACCCACTCACATACTCATTCCATCAACCTCTTTTTCTAACCTCCCTCCTCCCTCCCTCTCTCCCTCCCTCTCTTCCTCTCTCCCTTTGGACTAAGGACCTACTCTTCCACTGATCCTTTCAACCTCTTTCCCCAACTTCTGCCCTTTGAAAGAGTAAAACCACTTCACTAACAATATATAAAGCAACAATTGATATCATAATCAATAGTTGGAATCAATTATTGGAAGATTATACTTCAAAAAAAAATATAATAAATAAAAAATATAAAATTTGAGCCCTCTCGGAAAAAAATAAATCTGTTACGTGTTTTCATCTTAGATTGGACTGGCACCACTAAAGAGACTTTCACGGACAATACCATGCCACGGTAAAGCAAAGTAAATCTTTGTTAAATATAAAAGATCAGGATATGTCTCCTCATGCATCCTCTACCATACAAGTTGATCTTCGTCCTGGGAAAGGCGTTTCTTTTTGACATATTGGTCAACGAAATTTTTTTTATGCCTCCTGAGACAGCAAGCCATTTTCATCATCTCTGCTTGAATGTAGAATTACATTCATCGCATCTATAACAAAGGTGATTGTAAATAGTTTGTTCCGTTTTATCTTGAACAATTTCAAACTTGTATTTTTATTTAATTTCTTAATATTTTTATTATATAATTTTGCATTTTAATAACTCGAGTGAAGTTATACCGGCTCTTATATTGAGATACAAATATAAATCTCACCACCGAGAGAGATCTTTACCGAGATTTCATTATTTGTATTGTATTGTAAAACACGACTCAACTAAATACCTCATTAACTGACTGTTGCGAGAGTTGTTGTATCTTGAGAGTATTGTATATATTCCAGTAGCAAATATTGGAGTATAATCATAGTGCTCTACAGTATGTGGTACGTATTCTTAGTTAGACAAAATAATATACAGAAATTATTTAATTGTTAAAAAACTCTACTATTGAGAATTTTAGTGAGAGACCATCTCTATTTCTAATATGTAATGAATTAACGATGTTTAATAACTCGGACACTTCACTCAGAATATTGATTCGAATAGAGTTCACGAATATAACTTGTAATGTTAAGTGGAGTATTATATTTGAGCTCATTATATTGTATGGGTTTATCTATGTGATGTCAGTAAACGCACTCTTTTGATAAAACACAGAAAATACATTTAAACTACTTGTCACGAAACTCATACTCCTAAACCGTGCGAAATAAATGAACCGTTCATTGAAAACAATCTACAAGTTACATATTATTGTAAAGAATTTGAACTATTGTATAGTATATTATTCGTAACATAAAAACACTAACCTAAAATGTGAGAACAGAGTGATTAATAAAATGTTAAATACTAAGTGTTCTTTACTCTTATACCTTGTATGTAGTTTTGCTGAAAAATTTTTACTACTAACTTTTCTAAAGTTGTATATATATAGTGAGTCCACTGGTTAAAAAAAAATGCCGCTGCGGTAGTTCCGCGTTCAAACGAAGTGAAGTATATAATAAGCGGTAAAACTTCAGCTCGAATTTCCGGGCGAAATCACATGAGCGCGATAATACTTGCCCCCGGTTTTTTTGTCCATAGAGGGCGAATACTCAATATCGTCTATTTTTCCCACTTCCTTCGATGTGCAATCCTCAGCTCCATAAAATATACCGCTTCATTAATTTATATTAATATATATATATATATATAGTATATATATTATATAATATATACTATATGATACCCAAACGATATATATATAATAGTATTATATAATAATATTTATATCTATTAAATTAATATATATATGATATGAAGTATATATATAGTATATAATATTCATAATTATATATATATACGTGATAAGTTAATAAATATATATATCTATATAATAGTATGAAGTAGATGGAAGTATAATAGCTAAGATAGTAGGTATACTTGTATATATATATTATATATATATATATATATATAATATTAATATTACATATCATACAAGATCTCTGTTGGATGAATTAATAACAATCAGCAAACATAATTAATATTAGTTTTATTAAAGTTTGACTTTATATTATATAGTATGATATATATAATTAAGTATATATATATATTATAGTATTAGTATTAATATATAATATTATATAATATTATTGTATTAATAATAATATATATTAATTATTATATATATATATATAATATATTAATTATAGATAATATTAATATATATGATTATATATATTAATATAATATTAATATAATATATAATAATATATTATATATATTATAAAGATATAATACATTGTATAATATACAATAACAAAATATATTCCCTAACCTATAGTATACACGTATCACGGTGCAGAGGTTAATGAATATTTATAGGCATGAGAAAAAGGGAATATATTAATATATTAAGTTCATAATATATAAATATATATAAGTTATATAAATATTAAATATAGTATATACTATGATATATATTATATTAATATAAATAATATATATTAATATAAGTTATATAGTGATATATATATATTATATACTTATATATATATATAATAGCTAAGAATTGAACGCAAAAACATTATTAAAAATTATATATAAGTGAAATATAATTATATAATTACCGTTATATATAAGACTGTTTACTCGGGGTATTTATAGCCGGTCAACCTTGATCTCAATTTTCTCGAAGGTTAATAATAAATATATATAAATATTAGATTAAATAATAATATCATATATATAAATATATAATAATATATATATAGTAAATTAATTCCTATTTATTATAATAAATCAATAAATATGAATAATAATATAAAGATAATAATAATAATAATTAATAATAATATAAATTATAATAATAATTACTATAATAATTATATATAATAATACTATATAGATTAATATAAATTAATATTTATTCCTCTGTCACCCCAGAATGGGGATAAATGGATGCTAAAGCATCACATTCGAAAAGAACAAGATAAGCCCTAATACTAGATACAGAATATAGTAGATAAAGAAAAAGCCCCACACAATAACTCATCCACCATTTCTGATAATACCCTTAAGTGTAGAGACTATCACTGCAAAATATATTATACAACTACAACATGTGGTATACTATATAACTCGTGACAAATTAACACACTAACTAACTGTGAAATGTTCATAGTAATGTTGATAAGTGGTTTAATCTCACAATCCAACTTGAGGCAAGATGCCACTGACAACCAATAAACTGGTCACACGCTTCATACTAAAACTTACGCCACTCATTCAATACTTCATGGAAATTACCGGTCATCAGCCTCATCAACACAAACTCTATCCACGTTCCATATAATCAATATAATGAATGAACTACTCAAGCCATTCCTTATAATAAGTACATAGAACTCAATGTCACTTTTTCTTTAGTGCATTCACCTAAGTAAACCATCGGTTCCCAACACAATCACTAATTCCATAAGTAAAAAATCACAGGTTGACCATCGGTTATCCATCCAATGCCTTAATACTCACAATGAACAAAACCACCTAAATTACAATTCACACTTATTCTCTCGATTCATCTAACATTTATGATCAACACCTTTGTGACTATGACATGACTATATCTCACTAATATTAATACAGTATCATATAATTCCTCATATTCTAAATCGAAAGATCTCTTTGTCATATCTATCCTCACTCATATTAACTCAACCTGTAAATTATCCATCTGAACAGCTTGCATCTCTCCATCTTAAACTTACTTTATAATTCCGACTGAAAGGTAGAATATGGGCCTTTATAAACAACAAATACGTGAGGTGACACCGAGAGTACCTGCAGAGATTTCTATTCTTAAATAAAGAAAATTCCCTGTCACCAAGCATACCCACTGCTCATAGTGAGTAAGGAGCATGTAGCACGCTCTTCGATTATCCTATGGTGCAAACGCACACTGATCAAACATGTGACAGATATCGATTTCAACTCTGCAGCAGCCCCTGCCCCACCAACCTCACTATTATACCTCTAATATTAGTAATTGACATTACAGAGATTATAGAAATATATTAACTTAGACACTATCATTAAATTACTCAGAACACTTGTTTTCATATTGGTGTAACCTAATACTCCAACATAATTTCACAACTTAGTGTCTTTCCTCCGCCTACAATCTTCACCTAATTTAACATTAACACTCTTTTTCTCAAATATTGTAATTGTGTCAGTCGCTACCCTCTGCTTAATTTTGAGCACAAGATATAATAGCAACATATACAAAAAAACACTCCATTTTTATAAAAACAAATCATGAACCCTTCAGAGGTTTATTCAGTTAGGTCAAACATATTCTGTGCATTCGTATATCACTCTTACTAATAATATCTCTCTAAAGGATGAACTCCACATTTACACTAAACCCTCAATCTCGAGAGCCATCTTTAAATCTTCATACAACACATAGTCGATTACCATCACACACAATAGTCACAACATCACATCATAATAAACAAAATACATATTGTTTCAGTGTTATATCTGGATACACTTTCCTAACTTGCTATGGAAAATTTATTTACCTTATAATATAATTACCATATATTAGTTTATAATTATATTACAAATATAATATAATTATAATAATTAAATTAAGTTAATATATAATATTAATATATATAATACAAGTTAATATAATTATAACTGAAATTAAGTATTAATATAAATAATAATGAATATAATAATAATAATAATAATTAATATAATTATATATATAATAATGGTAATTATATATAATATATGTAATTAAATAACTAATATTATTTAATAGGTATATTAAAATTTATTAATATACGATTGTTTTTAAGAATATCGTATGAGGAGGACTGGTCATATACAACCCATGTCTCGTCGAGTCATGCTGATTTTTCATCGTATAATATATTTGAAATTATCATCGAGTGAGTAACCATTTTTTTATTTTCGTTAACACTATGCGGCAACTGTCAACGGTACATACTTTTTATACCGTTCACAAAAAAAGACTACCACACACGACCAGGCAGCCTAACTAGAGGTCATGCT
Source organism: Trachelipus rathkii (assembly GCA_015478945.1). Taxonomy (NCBI): domain Eukaryota; kingdom Metazoa; phylum Arthropoda; class Malacostraca; order Isopoda; family Trachelipodidae; genus Trachelipus; species Trachelipus rathkii. The sequence goes on along the minus strand of JABUQX010034088.1, from coordinate 31,304 downwards.
TTGCCACTAACACATGAGAGTGAGCCCTATACTCGCATTATTTTCAGATTCGTGCAATTATAACTGTCTGCAAATCGCATCTCTATTATCACCTCTCAAATACCGAATGTCTTTATTTATCATCTCATATACTCTTAGACACTGCGTTGACACTAATTGCAGCTGTATCTAGTCACAGATCCCCGTTCTGGCACACTGAACAACTTTGCTGTATACATTGTCACCTCGTTTAAGTGTATCACCTCTCAGACGAGATTCCTGAGAAAACTGGAGAGCTGAGTCTGAGATAGAGTTGTCTTTAAGACACCAGTATATGAGGCTCAGCATCTCTGCTTCTACTCCAAAATAGAGTTGACGCACTCATGAATGCTCAATTATTAATTATACCGTACTAAACGCTCAGTAAACTAATTCCCATGTATTCCCCGATTCTGCTTTTCGACCTTTTAGCCTCTTTATATAATGTATATTTTGATGAAATAATATCCTAAAATGATCTTACTAATCACACAAATGATTGTGTTTCATATATATATATAAGTATATACTGTCAATATATAGTTGGCGTATGTATATAGGTGGAAGTTTAGTGTTATGCTCAAATAGAATGGATTTCACCGCTTCGGTGGATTTTCAAGAGAAGGGTGAGATAATTTTAATGTTGCTATTAGTATTAGTTATAATATATTATATAGGGGTACTATCACTTTTTTTGTGCCTTCCTATCTCACACACTCTTCTTATCCTGCGAGAGAACCACTACACATTCCCACCATATATATACTATATAATATTACCATAATATATTATTCATTATATATAATTAATTTTGCTATATTTAGGAAAGTACAAATTTTTTCAAAGTTTTTATTTAGTATGTATTATTTATTAATATTATTATATAAGTTTAATATATATATACTTTTTAATAAATCAATTAAAAAAAGGAACCTGCTTAGAATTATATGAATAGGAGGTGCTTTCCTTTGGTGAACTGAGAAATGGCATTTGAGCGGCAAGTTATTGGAAGAAAACTTTGTGTGTTCGAAAACCTATTCTGTGTCCACAATCTTAACACACGTAATAGATGAAGTAGTTTTCGAGTGTATATAATCTATGTTGTGGTTTATGTATGGTGCTATTGATGAGAGTTGAATTAAAAGGTATTTTATTTGTGGGATGTAGCGTTGTCTAGTTAGTTAGGAGGGAAGTAATAAACGTTGTCTATGTGTGACCTAAATGTTGAAGTGAGGATATAGGTAAATCGCAGGTTTATAGAATGAATTTACTAGTGAAATGATCATAGAGCGGAGGCGAAGATGGTGATTGATTGGATTTGGAGTAAGTGTAATAAAGCTGTTTAAGTGTATTGTGCTTACAAATTTAAAGTTCCAGGGGATTGAGTATGAGCACAGACGGTTAATTAGTATCTCACATTGTATATTCGTCTAGTTGAGAATGGGAGAAAAGGGAATGTACAAAAGTATATAGGGATAATAATGTTTTATTTCGAGTATAGTTGTAAGCTGAAGGTATATATCGCTATAAGGGGCGTTATTTTTTGTTAGTATAGGTGGTGTTGAGGGGTTGGAGTTCGTATAAGTTGTCATTTGCATTTTTACGATAGTGAACTGAGGGATCATGGAGATTATGAATTGAGTAATGTGAGAGCAGATGAAGTGCCAGTATTGATAGAGTGAGTTGATGTGATGGATAGGTGTAGTTGAATAGAATCAATTTAAATTTGTGGTGTGTGTATGAATACCAGAGAGATTAGAGACAAATGAAGGGAAGAGAAGATCAATGCGTAATAGAATTGAGTAAACAATTATTTGGAGAGGTTTTGTAATAGATGTTGCAACAGGCGTATGATAGAGTTAATAGGGAACCGTTTTATGGCAGGTAAGATTAGTGATATACCATTATAGGCTCAATGTTATGGTTGGCATGTGGTCAAAGAGCAATCGTTGATCTTGACATGCAAAAAGTTAATTGTATGTGATTGCGAAGCGTGTGTAAGAATAAATGGTGTCAATGGTGATTGGTTTAGCGATATAATTGGCATAAGGCGGGATGTAAGAAGGTATCACAAGCGGTTGTGACATTGAGATTTCTTGTATTTTCTCAAATATTAGATAAAAAAAGGATGAGAGGAGTTCCTACTAGAGAGAATTATAATATGAATCATGGGGCGCATTGAGCAAGCAGTGACACATGCGCGAGCGTTCTCTGAATTATTGAGAGTGGATTTTAGAATGGTAGTAACGGTGGAAGGGTGCCCGAACTATAATTTCATTAGTGTCGGAAATGATTTTGTGTGTATCTAAGTAGAGGCTCGATTCTGTCGATGAAAAATGTGAAATAATCTAGCGAAAATGAGGATTGCGAATTAGAAACTTTGGACACGGTTGTCGCTTGCTGATAGGTTTAGATTGCGCTAGAATTTTGAATAAGGATATAACGACGTTGTGTATACAGAGCTATGAGGATTTCATGCGCGTTAGTGAGTGACTGGACAGTCCTCATGATGAAAAAAAATAGTGCTTTCTGGAGTCAAATGTTGACGCAGGTTTTAGAACAAGTTGTCTGAGTTTAAAATGATAATTATTTGTACAAGTATGAGTGGGAATGTACAGTGGTGGAAGACTAGACGATAAGGCTAGATTGTAAGTTAGAATTGTGAAAATGGCAGGAAGTTGGCTGGTGCAGATTAAAATTCGGTTGGTGATGTCAGATAGTGAACTTAATGTGTGTTCTGTATGTTAGTAGATGTCGTACGGAGTTATACATGAGGCGTTATGGTCTGTAATTGTTAAACCTGGTGTTAATTTTTTGTTTCGTTAAAACAAATGGTAGTGAGACTATGGTTCTGGAATAAGAAGTATATGATCTAAAGTTCAATTGTTTCAGATGGAACAGAGTCACTGGGAGTGGTGTTGGCGTAGTTGGTGAGAGTATTGAGCATATGATGGACGAGAGGAATGAAGGTCATGAGGGTAGATTGTTGTTTCGGTGAGAAAAGGGGTAAGTGAGGAGTGAGAAATGGATGAACACGTAGTGAGTTTTTGAGATGTAGATAGGAAGATATTGAAGAGTGGAAGGCAGAACAAGCGTTAGGTTTAGAGACCTGGGTTGAATGATAGGGGTGGTGAGTGGTGTTGGCCAACCGCCGCTGGGAGACCCGTATGAGAGAAAAGTAGCATTGAGTTCGGTGAAACCACCGAAATGTCTGAAGGGAGAGAAATATTATGATTTGAAGGCGAGTGAGAGAGAGATATGCATGAGAGAGAAAAAGTGTGCCAGTAGGGAATGGCGGGGGTTTTGAATGGGGGCATGGTTTTGCCGAATCGCTGGAGTACCATGGGATGATACTCCTCATTCACTTTGAACGAAAAAGGAGCTTGGTGCGTTCTGCAGGTGTGTTCGGTGGGAGTATGATAGGAGATATAGTGTGCTCATTTTTGTGAGAGAGATACGACTGATAGCAGCGTCTAGCGCAACATAGCGACAATATTTTCTCTACTAGTTCACGCCATAAGTAGTATTATATATATATATATTACGTAGAATATATGAAGAAAAGACTCGTTCTCGCACTCACTCCTTATAGAGTGAGTCGAGAGAGAGTGAGAGAGGTGGTTGCATTGACCGCGACCTAGAATTGGTTGATAATTTTGGCAGGGTGTATATATATAATAAGATAGATCAGACCAGCACGGTATAGTGAAATATACTATAGATAATGAGGCATATTATTTAAGACAGGGGCAGGGAGGTGTAGCGATGGAGCTCACTGTACTTACTATACTTAAATCAATCCCCTTATTAAATGAGAATATTTATTCGAGTGATAGTTTAAGTCCTGACTGTTCGATTTTTGTTTTTGCTATTTATTGAGACTTGTTCCCATCTATTATTTGTTAAGGTGGTTGTTCTGTTTATATATGTGAGTAGCTTGGTTCTTTACTTTTATCTGATTGACAGTATTGTTTTATTATGGTTCATTGTTGTTTTTGTTCGTAGCCTTTGTTTCTGTTCACGAGAAATTTATTTTACACTAATAATTTCCGTCCCCCGTTCCACATCATTTTCCTCAACAAAGACTTTTATGAATGGACTCATCAATCTGCGTTGTGTGTTATTGGGTTGGAAAGAGCACGATTACACATGACCGTTTTTGGCTAGTGGGACGGCTAGAGTTTTATTTTTTGGTTTAATTGTATTTAATATGATACACCGCAAAAGTTAGATAAGGAATTTGAATTCTTCCCACTGATATTAATTTTTTTGGTTTTTATTTAGAAGGTTTTGCCATATCACCTGTATATGCAATTTATAAAGGTGCTAAATCTTGTGTCTATGTCTATTTGCTCGTCAAATATAAATGAGAAGTTAATTTATTTTACTCAATCTATGAACGCCCTATTTATGTTTCATTATAAGCCCTATATTTTAAAGCTGTTAGCTTATGAGTTTTCTTTACAGAACTACATTGTAAAAACAGGAAATCGATCAGATATGATCAGATCAGATATTCCAGGACTACCAGCACAAATACAATTAAATTTCAAACAAATAGAAACGTAAAATACGTTACATCCCAAAATTAGAACAAAATACAGAGTTTACACACCAAAGACATACTACCGAGTAAAACAATTTTATGAGATTTTCTATTTTTGCTTGGTTTGTAGCTGAGTTATGTAATTTATAAAACTGTGTTATGTCATTAGGTTTTTTGGAGAGATGACCCCTATGAAGGATTAATGTTTATTAAATCTATGTTAAAATTGCCAGCTAGTATACTACCTTTGAATTTTCTAAGTAGGCTTGAATTAGAGATTTAACAAAAACTCTACTCTTGAGGAATTAGGTTTTTAAATTGCATTTGATTTATTTTTTTATTTGTGTTGCAAGATGTATAACAGCAAGAGCTTCATTAGTCACTTTTCTATTAGATGGTAATACTTATAATTTATATGCAAACTCCTATTTTATTTAGAATGGTTACGCCTACTGCTTTTTTTCCTTAACATGGGTGGTTGTTGATTTCTATCCGTGAATTGGATATGTGTTTTTATTGGTAATTATGTAAAAATGTCTTCTCAACACAATTGTTGTCAACATTATATGTTTGGTAAGGTAAATAATCTAATAAATGCAAGCTACTTAGTGTTATTAGTATGTAGGAGTGTGTTAGTTTTACATGCTTTGATAAGTTTTATTATTTGCTAGTTCGTCGGGAAACTTGTACTCGATATGCTTGAGAACATTTCAAATAATGAAGGTTACATATTTCTTTCGATGATTTAATAATGACTACTAATTAGGATTGTAATAATAATTCAATAATCATGAATAATATGAATATAATAATGACTAATAAACGAATAATAAGACACTGATATATTTAATAATACTGTCAATAAATAAATAATAAATATATAATAAAATGGCTGACATTTATAAAGATGTAATATTGAATAATAAAAATAATAATATAATGAATAATAATATAATAAATATACAATATAATAATATAATAATAATAATATAAAATAAGTAATAATAATTATATACAACAACAACCAAAAGATAACTAACTGCATAGATATAATACATAATAAATAATAACATAAATAATAATAATTAATAATAATAATATACATCAATATATACATATACAAATACATATAATATAAGTAAAAATAATAATAAATAATGGTCAACTGATCAATGTCTAAACTAAAATGTCAGAGTAGTTAAGAATCAAAATGTAATAGTCAACTGTCATGTCATGTCAAGTGTCGAATTGTCATGTCAATGTCAATGTCAAATTGAACATTAACATTAATCATTAAATAACATTAACATTAACATGAACATTAAGACATATCTATTAACAATTAACACTTAACATTAACTAATAATATTATTATTATTATATGATTATTATTATTATTATTATTTTATTATTATTATTATTACTTATTATTATTATCTATATTAATTGATTAATATATTATTTTATGATTATTATTATTAATTTTATTATTATTAATTATTATTATTAGTAATTATTATTATATTATATATATATTATTATATTATTATTAATCGCCAAATACCAGTATTGGGAGATGAGAAGGAGTGGGGCATGATACTATTTAAATATATATACTAATATATATATATATATATATTATATAATATAATACATATATATATTATATATATAATATATATATTATATATTATATCTATATATATATATATATATATATAGAGTATATAGATAAAAAAAAGTAATATATATAATATATATATATATATATTAATATATATATATATATATATATATATTAATATATTATATTATATATATAATATATATATATAGTATATATATAATATATATATATAATTATATATATTATTAATAAATATATTTATAGTATATACATATATTATATTATATATTATATATATATATATATTATATATATATATATTATATATATAAATATCTAATAATATATAATATATATATATATATATATATATATATTATATTATATATATATAGTATATAATATTATATTTGAAAGCATACACACCTTAACAAAAAATTTGCCTTTTACAGAATAACTTTTAATTTAAAATTAATAGTTGAGCAACAATAGAGCAACAGCCTAGCTAGCAACATTACATATTTACTTCTATTTTTTAGTTTTTAATTTATCTCATTTCTTTTATTTCCATAAGATAGTCAAGGAAATAAGTATATATTATTTAACACTATTTAATGAACTAAATGCTGGATTCATCAAAAAATATTATTTTTCATTCATTTATTTTCATTTATTCATTTATTTTTCTACTTCGTTTGCATTTTATTCGTAATTCTAAAAAAAAATTAATTGTCTCGATTCAAGAGGAAAAATAACGTTTGTTGAAAAGCATTTTTTTTTTAATATGGAAATGCTTTTTAAATCTTTTAATTATTTTTTTTTCATTTCTCCCTTTTTTCTTCAACAGGTTTTAAGAGAGGTAAACAGGGAAGGATCATCACGCTTTTGAAAAATGACGGAAGTGTTTTCAATGATTAAGAAAAGAATTTTTAATAGGTATGAGCTCATAAAAAAAGAATGATACAAATGGAGAATAAAAATTTTTCTTATCTGTCTGAAAATAAACAGGGAAAAGTAAAGTTCTAAAATAAATTTATTCGCATACCTAAATGAGTTGCAAGATTTCAGTTGGATATATTATATTTCTGAAGAATAAATTAAAATAAAATAGCAAAAAATTTAAAATTTTTTTTATAAATATAATGCAGATAAACAATATAAAAAAAATTAAAAATTTCAATCCTTTTTCAAAGTCATTAGTGCTTTATTTACTCTTTTTTTTGTTTATGTACTTTTTATGCACTAGAATAAGTAGATTGAATACGCAGTATGAATTATAATAATTAAATTGTGGCATTTGAAAGATAAAATCATTGACAGTCTTAATAATTTTATATAATAATAATAATCAAATCTTCCACATAATTTGAAGGTCGTATACGTTTGATCTAATAAGAAACGTCTTTAGTAAATGACCATTGTACTCTATTGAAGTTGCTTTGATAACCAAGGTTATAAAAGTTCATGATTTCTTTTGTTTTACTGCTAAGACTACAAAGAAAATCATTCGAAGACGATTTTTTATTATATTTATAAAATCGATCCAGAATGCGGAATAATTACAGACAACTTCTAACACCCTATCAAACACTCACTATCTTCAATCCCCCCATCTTTAACATATGTTGCTTAAGGGAATCTGTATTTTAAATTATATACTATGCTAGCCCAGCTAAAAGAAAACGGAACACTACTTTGAGGGTAAGCTCATAGAGCAAACAATCCCACTGAATTTTGGTTGTTCTTTATGTATTTTCTACATTCAAAGATTAGAGTAAATTGGTGCTCTTGTTTTTATTAGATTAAAATATCATATCATTTTATCAATATTATTTGTATCTTACATCTTCCGACAATTCAAAAATGAAATTTCCTTCTAACAATACTTAACTCATATACTATAGTGTTTGGTTTTAATTCACGCTAAGTCAAACGTGTTTGTTTGCTCATATCTATTACTTCAACTTATGTAGTGCATAATATCTATAATTCGTACAGTTTTAAAAGATGTAAAGTATTGCCCATCTTCCTTGGCATTAATAGGATGGAGGAAGGCATGGATAATCTGATAGACCAATTCTTTCTAAGTGTTAAAAGTTTGTAACAAGTTGCTAATTGGACACAAATGTTATGTAGCTATCAACTTTTATCTTTCCTTCCTTTCTGCTTAAAGCGTGTATTCATTTAACCTGTGGCAAAATAAATGGACAATCTCTACCATCGAACTATCGTCTTATTGTCGTAACATCTGTTCTTTCTAAAGTTTTCGAATTTATTTTTTACAGCAACGATTGGAAACATTTTATTTTTTCTAATGTTATTTCAAATCGTAAATATGGATTCACCAAGTAACAATATGAATATAATATATTATGATGAAATTTATTGTGCTAAGGTGCTGGACACATAGAAACTTTCGCTATCGTCTGGCGCAAAACGTTGATATTTAAACCTACTTCTCTCTCTTTCCTATTCTCATCTACGTAATATTTTTTCTGGTTTCCATTCTGTTCGACCCATAGCAGCTGCTGTGGACGATCGCCATTCATTCCTTATATCTATTAATAGTAATGTTCCACAGGGTTCTGTACTATCACCAACTCTTTTTTTACAATTCATTCGAATGACCTTCTCTGTATTATTTCACACCTATTCACTCCCATAGTGACGACTCCCCCTCCTATACACTTCATCCGATTTAACTTTTTGAAGATAGTCCACACAATCGCAATACTTGATACTAAGATGGTAGCTTTGGTGCAGCTGATCTATGATCCATGTCGCATTTCTAAATTATGCCAAAAAAAAAAAAAATTAATTAATCGGTTTCAAGTATCAAAAACTTATTCCTCCCTTATCTATTAAATCCACATAATTTCCGACACATATCTAAAATCTCTTTGTGAACACATAACTCAATCTTTCGTCTGTTCTTAATATTCTTGCTATTTCCTTTTCTTTTAACCTTCCTTGAAAGGATCACATTGTTTTTGATGGAAAGCATAAATTTATCAGAAAGAGCCTTAAAATGTAGAGATTCTTTCAGAAAAACTTCAGATCACCTTGGTTGCTTGTTTATAAAGGTGTAGTTTGCTCCTGTATAGAGTTTCATTCCTTCAAGTTCTCATTGGAAGAGTAGCGTCAAAGGCCTTTCCTTTTCACCAGACAAACTCTCCTACCCTCACTGACTTCTCGCCAACAAGCTTTTCCCTATTAAACTATCTAATTATAACAAACATACATTTTCTTTTAACTGAATAATCTAATTGAATACCTACTCTTTTGGGGATATCTTTAGAGGGTCCTTATATCACAGTCACGTCCATTCTTCGTCCAGCTCTTTTATCCCAGAGTTAACTTTGTGCCCTTTCATTCATATCTCTTGGGCCATAATATTTTACGACACTTTCTTTCACTTAATTTAACATTCCAGCTCAGTGTATGGATTATTTGAGATCGATTGATCTTGACCTATTCTACATATTATCTCAATTGCCTTCTGCTGGGTGGTTATGTATGGGTAGGACCATGATATATATATATAATATATTATATATATATATATTTAAACTATTATAAAATATTTTATATATAAATATATATATAATATATAATATATATATAAGTACCTACGTAATAAATATACTAAATATATATATACTAAAATACATAAATATATATTTATATATTAATATATAATATTAACATAATATATATATATAATATATAATACTAACAATAAATAATATAATATATAGAATAATAATGATAATAATATAACCTAACACTATTATATAATAGAATGTATTATGGAGTGATGACTAGTTTAATTTTTCGGTCGAAAAATCATCATTTGTAGCACGTTATGGATGAGACATTGACTATTATGACTAAAACAGACGTTTTATTCCATTTGAAATATTGAAAAGGTGATCACGGACAATACATTTGAAAATGTTTATGTTAGGCTCCATTTAGCACTTTTATTACACTTATTGTAATTAACAATTATGTTATATATATAGTATATATAGTAAGTCATCGAAACGACTGTTATCAATAATTTACTGTACCGAGAGAATGTACAGAATATATCATAGAACGCTGTGCGCCGTCCGCCCGGACAGTGACGTCACGGTGACGTAATTGCTCGGGAAGCTTCTGTAGAGTTTTAATGATGTTTTTCAGTTTGTTTCGCAGTGTGGTATACAACTCGTATAAATAAGCGAGGTGTTCGAAAGTGGATAGTTAGACGTTTTTGAATGTAGCTAACTTTGGGTTTATTATATGCCTTTAGTTTATAAGATTACGCGCATGACTCACAGAGCCTATCCATTAAAGAGATCTTGTATTAATTGTGCAGAGCTACATTGAACCTTCATTTGATAATATACATTGTAAGTGCATATAACATAATTTATTAGTCGTCTGTCTTTTTATTTCTATAATTTTGGAACTTGCTTGTTTAATTAAACGATAACTGAAAAACCAATAAACGTTTCCTTTAATTTATGTTAAAGTAATATTTTACCATTAGGCTTTTTCTATTTCAGCTTGCTGAGTAGAAGACAGCATGTCGTTTCAAGAAGAGCTCTTCTAACACGGAGAAGAACAAGGAAATCCTTGACATAGAACTTAGTCAAGTTTCAAAGCTCCATCAAGAGAGGCAACGTGCTATTTTGAAGTATCTTTGAGTGAACAGAGTCGCAGCCTCAAGAAAAACCACGTTATTTGAAGCTTTAAATATCTTAGATCACTCAAGAAAGAGACGAGAGAGGATCGGTCTAAATTCTGTGAGCTACAGAATATGGTAGCAAAACATTGAACTTTGATTGATCACCATTTGGCAAAATAGCAAAATTTCGAAAGACTATGAGCTCTCAAAGGAAACAAAACATTTTTATTCATTGATAATGAATCTGTTGACGGTGCCAAGCCCAATACGAAAAGGCGATGGATGTTGCAAGAGAGAATGAGAAACTTACAACTAGCGCAAAAGTGAGAGTAAGGATGAAACGCAGGTATAGGTTATTTCCACTAGGACAAACCTCTAGTGCCAAACCATGCATCATCAACCGATCGAAAGAATGCATGGAAGCGACTAGTGTCCAACAAATATACCAAGCTCGCGCAGCTTGTTTGCTCGCGAAGAGTAGCAAACGGACTCCACTCGACATAGCAGAAAGAAGTTCCCTTTTGAGAAGGATAGAATGTAGCATCAATGGAGCACAAGGATAGCATTAACGCTAACAGACATTGAAAGATCCTGTTACAAACTCAAAGCTTATCGTCCCAGGGAGCAGCAAAGGTGTGCCGCCAGTTTACTAGTGAGGCAGTGTGAAATCCCAACCCAATTTCAGCATCCACAAGGCATTCTACACAAGAGCTGCCCGTGAGCAGAGCAATTGGTGGAGCACGCTTCATCTGTGAGAAGTGGAATCACAACAGCGCATCAACTTTGACGGCAACGACATGTAGGGTATTGGATTAATCAAGGAGGTATCCTCAAGAATGAAAACAAAAAGAAATAGTTTAGACCTGCGTTAAGAATTGAAAGGGTGGGAAATGCCTCAAACAATGAGAAGACTTCGGGATGTTTAGGAGGAGTTCAGACCTGTGTGATTAATTGTGATAGATCTGTTGCCGGAACGAACAAACTGTGAATACCGGCAAGAACGACAGGCGTTGTTGTCGCAGCAAATGTTCGATGAGAAGGTTAACCCAAAACCCAGTTCATCAGTTACAAGACTTAGAGTGCTGAGAAATCGGGTTCTTTGCGTTGTCATGGACGATATGCTCCATTGGGTCAAGTTAAATCACCAAAACATCGGAGTACTGTTTTGTGCCATGGATTTGATGGAACAATCTATAATAATATATGCAAAAGCAGCCTTCAGCAACGGTAAAACTGAGATTAAGGAAACAGGCGACTGGAGAGACGACATGAAGTTTCTCTACCACCTCACTCGTGTCTTCCGTCACTACACTGAGAGGAATGAGATCCCTTCGTGAAGCTTCAACAGATCCCAAACATCAGCAATGCACTCTGGAATTCTCGAGCCGTTCTAGCCCTTCTGGCGTTTATTCTGATGCCTGAAACCCGGAACAGGCTGCGTAAAATCTGTTCATTCATTTCCTACTCATGGGCGGACCATTGGTTCAGCAGTCAATTGTTCCGCGCTGGTGATTTTGATGAACTATCTGCAGCTCTGAATGACTACCAAACAGGCTCAATGCCGAAAACCACTGAAAATTAATGAATCTCTAATCAACATTGCCAGTAGAAGCAACCTAGTGCTGTGAAGCGTGCATCAAAAAGTTATGCAAGACTTGCCACGTACTCTCTAGCCGCAACACAGACAATTCATTTGAATTCTATCCTGTCCTAATGACTTATCGTGAATATCTTGACTTCCTTGTGTGTTGATGACCCTATAGTATATGTGTATAAGTATGTGACCTAAAGCTTGCGTTCAATTTTTATTTAAACTGACTTACCGATGTGAGCTCAAAATTGCCAAAACGCTGAATACAAGTAAAATTTTTTAACATATATTTGTGCTTGAGTTTTTTTATCAACTCACCTTTGAGAGTAAAATTTTATCTAATCTTTAATGAAAGCTCATCAAATTATGATACAGGGAAACCGAGATTATATAAAGTGCATCACCCTAATTATAATATATTATAATATTTATATAATAATATATAATATATATATTATATATTTATATATATATATATATTATTATAATATATACTTAGATCTAACACGTATATATATAGATTGTTATGTTAGTATGACGAATGTATTGGTATGCATTGTATGTGTGTTGTCATGTATGTGGTAATGCAGTGTAGTGTATGTATGCATGTATTATACTATATCAACTATAAATATCTTAATATATATATATTATATATATACTATATATATATAGTATATTATATATATAATATATATATATATATTATTAATAGTATACTATATATAATATATATAGTATATAATATATATATATAAAAATATTAATTTTATATATATAATATATATATATATAGAATATAATATATATATATAATTATATATAGTTATATATATTAACTATATAATATATAATATATAGATATAATATATATATATATAAATATATATTCTATATATATATATATATATATATTAATATATATATATATATATATATATTATATATATATACTATAATATATAAGGATGTAAAATTTAATTATGAACATGCTTTATGAAAATGCTTCTTCCCATAAATCTTATAAGAAGCATACGGCGATATTAACTTTGGCAAGAGAATCAAAATCAGCAACAAAGGGAAAGGAACTGAATGAATTGGACGCTTGCATCTGAATTATTACTTCTTTCGAGGCTTATTAGAAAGTTATAGTAACACTGGAACAATTCAGAATTAAAACAACTGTTAATAGTTATTTTGTATACACAACATAATTATATAATATAATATTATATATATAATCTAATATATAATATAATACATATATATATATATATTAATATATATCTTAAAATAATATAATATATTATATAATATATATATATATATATATATATCTACTATATAAATGATTATAAATATATATATAATATACTATATATATACTATAATATATATATATACTTAGTATAATATATATATATATATATGATATATAGAATATATATATTATTATTAATATTATATATATATATTATATATTATACTATTAATATATAAATTATATATATTCAATTATATATATAATATATATCTATAATTATATATTATGTATAAATAATATATATATATATATATTATATAAATATCATATATAATATATATATATAAACATATGGTGTCGATTAGAATTTGTTCAGATTTACTTATTATGCTGTTTTATCTTTTTAATCATATGTAGATGCGGCCCCAACTTCTTATAGTTGACTGTGAAGTGCAGGAACAGGACCACTGTTCCATAATGTAGAGCAGAAAATGTGGTTGAAGGTCTAATCTCAGTGCTGTCCAGATTTCCTGTCATTAATGGGGTGTATCTCCATCTTAAGAGTGTAGTAATTACGTTCAATCACCAATGCTTCTCAAACTTGGTAGTGTCAAATGTACGGGAAATGCCGCTTACAGAAACCGGAATTCCAACAACACCCATAATTCAATCAATTTACTCCAATTAAATATAAATGGAATAAAAAATAAACAACAAAATTGTGACCCTTGTAACTTGGAAACTAAAGTCACACAAAATATTTATCACTCGAAATCTAATCTTAAAAAGGACACTCTCGGTAAATTCCCCTAATAACAAACATTCCCTTGTCAGCACTCAAACATAAAAAATTTACAGTTTTCTAAACTAACAGCAAGATCATTACACAACTCTTGAACAACGCCAAGCATCCTCATATCAATTAATAATAATGCAGGTCAATAAGAAAACACACAACCTAATAAATTTTTATACCCACCTTCCATATCTAGATATTGTCCACATAACTATCCCCCAAACCTATCCCTTTTAGCACAGAATAGCAACTTGATATTAGCCGGTAATTTCAATGAACATCATCCTACATGTCTCAATACCCACCCACGTGCACCAAGAGACCGTTCACTCATAAATGATATACACTCACTAAGTATTCTCAACAACAGAAATCAACCTACACGAAGAGCTCTTCAACACAGACAGAATCCACAGCCCCAACACACCTCAGTTCTCCCTCAAATTACGTTACTATTACATGAAAAACCTTTCAAGCTCTCTCCTAAGACCACACCCCAGTACTTATCACAATCCAACACAAACGCCCTAATCACACTTCATTTAAAAACATATACCAATTACAAACGAGCAAATTTTCAATTATATAAAAGCAGGTAGAGAAAGATTTGGAAACATTCCAAATAGCAAATTTCTCCTCACTCAATCAAGCATTACAATATTTTAATAAAGTAGTTCTCAAGGCTTTCAAAAAATCCAACCCATACTGCTACCGTAAACAATATAACCTAAATTTTTCACCTGAATTAGATACCCTAATAAAACGATGAAACATCCTCAGACAAAATAGACAGTCAAGCCCAGTTCAGCTAAACCAAATCACAGACCTTACCAATAGAATAAATACATTAATTAACACAAATCGAAGAGAGATCTGGAAGTGATAAACCCAAAATCTGAATCACAAGACAAAAACAACACAAATTTTCCCTCACATTAAAAAAAAATCCATATATCACATATCCAGCCACCTCAAAACACGAAGCAACCTTCAAACAAAACAATAAAATTCCTCGTCCAATAAATCAACGAAATATCATCATGCTTCACTATTCAAAAAAATCAGCCGTAAGCCTACAATCCCCACAAATAGACAAATAGTTTAACGACTGAAAAAAATCCACTCTCCTAGAATTAAAAAAACTAAAGAAGTCACAAGCAATATCTACTAATCTCTAATATCCACCTCAAACATGTGGGAATTAAAGCTATCGAGACTCTCATACAAATGTTTAACACGGTATGGCAAACTAACACTCTCCATCCTCTCTGGAAATACACCCATATAATTCCAGGTAAACCACTTCACAACCCAGCTTCATACAGATCGATTTAACTGTTCTTCACAATATCCAATGTATTGAAAAGTTAATACTTGATAGAATCGTACCCTCTATTTCTCTATCTAAAAAATAACATGGATTTAGACAGAAACATTCCACAACTACTCATTTAACATGATTAAATACACACATACTCTGACATGGTTTAACCAAAAATCCTAACCCACCTCTCGCACCATTCTAATTGCAAAAGTAGATATCAAACAGGCATTCGGATGAACACAATAGTTCTATTTAATTAGAATATAATTAAAACATCAACATGCCAGCTAAAGACAAAAAAAATGTAGCAAACTTATATCAGGATGTACTATGAAAAATTTATACACAGGCGATACTCCTACCGTACATATAAACTATATAATGGGGTCAACAAAAGGAACCATTCTCTCACCAAGAAATATAATCTCTTTAAGCAATTCTCCCAACCCACACCTCACACTTATATAAAAATGAACAGCTATTCCGATGATCTAACTTATTATCATGCTCTCACACCCCACCATAAACACAGCGTGCACAGAACTATAACGCTATATAGGACAACTGGAACAGGGGTCATTAGATTGACATGATAAATAGATATGGTAAATCCTCAGTTACATTATTCACACCAGATAAAAAAAAGAATCACATAAACATCCCCAAAAAAAAACATAATTTAAAATAATAGAATCACATCACAATATAAAACAACCGCCGAGGAACAAAATTCAGCATCACATTCAAACCAAAGCCTCACATAAGTCAAAAGCTTTGAAGACATTGACAGGTGCTAACTTTGGTCAGCATAAAGAAACCAACTCTAAAGTAAACAGACAATATCTTCGCTCCTTTTTACACTAAGCAGAGCCCAACTGGGCCCCCACAATATGAAATCCTAAGATTCAAAAACTGGAAGTAGTCCGAGATAATGTCATCGGGATAATAATTACTGGATATCTCCCAACCACACCTAAACATCACCTTTAAACTGAAACAAAAATCCTTCTAATAGACGCCCATCTCGACATGATAGGATGTCAATTCTATTGTAAATCACTCTCAACAGATGACCCTCCCTATAATTCAATCACTGCAACAACCCTATCTACCTAGAAGGAAAAAACCTACAACAGCAAAATACTTTTCTTCTACTATATATAACAATCAGCCCTACCACCATCACCACCCGACACTTCCCATCATCAAACACACTCACAAACATTTAACCCAAGAAACTATTTCCACATGCCAAAACTAAACAATACCATACTTCAAAGACGTCCACCTAAAATTTCCAATAGTTAATAAGCTTTGGATAGCCAAACACTGATAATGCTTTCACGGCTATACGCTCTGTGTGCCCCGGACCATTCCCTCTATTCTCAGTGCATAACAAATATTAAATTAACTCCGGAGATTTAACCTTATATTCTATCTATCAAAAGACGATAACTTATCCCATAATACCATCGACAACAGCAATGAACATCTCATAATAGATTCCATTGCTTTAGAGGGCATCAGAAGCAATTACCACTACACTAAAAACAATATATATAATATATATTATTATATATAATCATATTATTAATATATATAAATATATAAATAATATAATATATATTATATATAATATATATATATATATAGACTAAGATATATATTATCTAGTTATAATACTACTATCTGTCAAAAAATTAACGCACCACAAGTTTACGTGGCGAAGGAAGGGTAGAAAAGGTTGAAAGAACGCGAAGACACTTTAATGGACAATGACAATAACATGGTGGATTCTCCCCATGAACGTAGGTTTGATTAGATGTGTGCAGACCAAGGTGCAGCCAAAGCGTCTCGCAGTAGGGTTTGGATGTTCGGCGCTGCAAACACACAATGCTGGTATGTACGGCGACGGCCGTGGGGTGTTGGGTCTGTCTCAATACGTGCATGACCCCCCCGCAGGCAGATTGCCTGACACCGTTCTGGCATGCTCTCAATGAGTTGCCGAATGTGCCTAGACAGTGATTTGAACCCATACGTCGTGCAGTGCCTGTCGCGATGTCCTGTGAAGATCCGTGGAGGGGGTTGCAGCTGTCGGATCCGACGTTTCCAGATAATCCCACAGATATTCGATTGGGTTGCAGGTCTCGGACTATTATTGCTGACCACTCCAAGCGCTGTAATTGAACCGTTCGTAAGGTTAGTCGTTTCACACATTGGGCCTTTATGTGGTCTGTTACATTGCATGCATTAGGATGATAAGAGTTACCGATGTGGGGGGGATGTATGGCACAGAATATGGTTCGAGGGATGTCTGTGGTTAATACCGTTACGGTTTTGTAAGAGTGCCTCCAACAAAGATGTGCAACATGTAGACAACCGATTTAAAGAGATTGCTTCCCAGACCATAACCGACCCACCTCCAAACGGCGGCATTTGCAGCACATTGCATTGCGCGAATCTCTCAGTTCGGTTGTTCGGAGTTATTAACTCTAGCACGCCTGTCAGAGGGCGTCAGAGACACTCTCACTCGTCCTTTGTCCAATTGTCGGCCGTTCAAGTACCGTGGTGTGCGGTGGACCTATGCAGTCCTCCCGGGGCCTGTTAATTAATTGTTCCGCAAGCGCGGACGCGCTGTATTGATTCACTCACCCTGGTACCGTGTATCTTCCGCCAGCTGTATCTGCAGATGTCTTGCCGTTGTGTGACGCTCTCGTAATGCATGCAGACGTTAATAAATCGGTCTTTCCCACGGGTGTTTCGTGACCCTGGGACCTACTTTGTGCCTCGCGCGGCGATCAGGTGTCTGGTTTCCCTTGGTACCGTTGCGACCACAAGTGCAGGTCTTTGTGTGCGCTACACCGAACCTTCGACCAAGTGGCCCGGCAACCCGTGTCCCATTTGGCATTGGAAGTGGTTGTTATCTCCACTCACTAATCTCTTGACAGTTGACGCACTATCCT
>JABUQX010034088.1:0-7500 GCA_015478945.1 Trachelipus rathkii | reverse complement strand
TTTTTATTTTATAAAATTATTACTCAAATTTTAACACATGATTTTAAAAATACTGTATAAATATAGAAGTTTTATCGAAAAATAAGTTTTCTGTTAAATCACATGTTACGTTTATGAATCTTTTTGATTTTTTTTTATTGTCGTATATGGCTTAAATTTTATTTACTTTTTAAAGCTTTTTTTTTAAGGAATTTTGCAAATGTTTAATTGTTATCGAAATAGGTAAAATAATGTGTTTTATGATGTTTTATAGCATATTGAATTTTCGATTTCACCAACAGGAAGTGTTAAGAAGCTTGAATTTTTATGAAATTGGTAATGTATGACTTTCGGGCCTTAATTATCCCCACTTTCTTACCACCATTTGGGGAGAACAGAAAATTGGTTGAGAGTTGAAAAATTGCATAGTCCTGCAGGAAGTATTAGTAATAATTAAGGTTTTAAAAAAATCGATAATAGAAGTTTATAGACGTTAGGTCTCAATTGGAGTGTATTTTAGTATAAAGTAATTAAGATGTTTTCCACTCGATAAAAAAATATATTTCGATTCATAATCCACAAATTTGAGTTTTGATATTATTATACCATACGAAAGAAAGGGCTTCAAAGAGAACAATGTACACAGTGACCTCAGTGAAATTTTGAGTGGTGAGGCAAGAAGAAGAAGTAAAGAAGAGATAACTCTACAAGCTTACTCCTCTTCCAAACTTTACTATTCAAGACTGTTAGTATCAGTGGTAGGAAAGGAAGAAAGAAGAACTCTCTCTGGATTAACAATGGGCCCTGTGTTTGGCCTAAAAGAGACCGAGCTCTCTTCCGCTTACAAAAATGCCGAACTCTCTCCTCCGACCTACAAAGAGGCTAGACTCTCTTCCTGCCTACAAAGAGGGGGGCCAGACCACTTCAACGAGCCACTAACCAAAAGAATTGGCCTCTTCCCCGGGACATACTAGAATTGGTGAAACCCAGGTAAGTCTTGAACACCACATTCTTCAGTATCTCATGTCTCTTTCCACTAGGTGACAAGTAGATTCTCTTATCCTGCGCTCATAATAAGGTGACGGAAAAAGAGGTCTCCCTCTCATTCTCACTATATACTCGGTGTGAAGGGTGCAAGCTAGATAAATCGACCAACCCAGTTTCTAAAGACGCAAGAAGAAGAATATCCCCTACTTAGGTAAAAAAAGATGCATTCTGACAACGAGCAACCGCCCCCCCCCCCACCAGAAGAAGGTGAGACCATCTCCACGATCAAGGTAAAACCTCCCCGATGTTTTCTGAAGACTTTCTGTTCCAACCTGATTCAGTGCTTAAGAGGCACAGTTTCCTTTGAAAAATTTACTTCGGAGAGGAAACAAAGAACTTCTATGCTCTCTCTCCTATGCTCCCAACAGTTATGTCGGTAAGATAGTATGCTCCTAATTGGCAGACTCACAGTATGCTCACGCGTAACAATCCCATTTGAAAGGCAGAAATATTGATTACCATACTACGGAAGATCAAGACTTGAATTAGATCAACGGGCGAATTTATGTCTAAGCAAGCTTACAGTGACAAGCCTTAACTTCATGTGCGAGAAATGCTTCGCTATGATACCAAATTGAAAATTGGAAAAGATATTCTACCAAGAACAGAAGTTCTAGATTCTTACCTAACAACATCGAATTTCAACTCTAGCTGTGCAAACAGCACTTGGCGTTGAGTAAATTGGAGGTGTTAGAGAGCTAAATATGATTTAGTTGTTTGTATTGTCCGCTCCTGTCGATGGCCAGTTGTCCACAAAGCAACGACTAACACAATCAACTACTTCAGCAGCAGTAGCAACATACAAACTCATGGCACCATCAGCGGCAGGAATACCTCGGACTTCGTCCATATAGCAGAACGTCTGGCAGACTCGCAATTTTACTTCGCCCAACAGGCAAGGACATGCAGCACATGGTAACAAGTGGCCGATGAATCTAACGTTCATGTTGCAGCCCTCGTCTCTGTCACCCTCTCTCTAAGAGCTTCTTCTCCATGCCCCAACGGAAAACTATGAGGCGAGACTTGATATTGGCAGCGTCTAGAAGTCAGTTCGCAAAAACTAACTTATCCAACATCAGCATATTATTGGCGCAAGAGATACTTCTCTTACTTGGTTAGGACACCTCGAGTAGGGTCTCATCTTTAGTCTCAAGTACTCTGTCTACTTCAATTGGTAGCCAACATGTCCCCTATTTCAATAATGTTGTTGTTCCGCAGCGAATGGATCTTCAATCAAATGTCATGGTAAAATAGCAACATATATAACGATCAAGAAACTTTGTCGAGAATTTAATTGGACTTTTATCGTAGCTGATATCGCGATGCCGATATTGGGTGTGGATTTTCTACATCATTGCAACTTAATCATCGATTGTGTGAAGAAAACTCTGCAAAGACACAAATACGCCTGTTATAGCACACTTCTTCAAGTCTCTTCCAAAAAATTTCCTTCAATACAAATCAGCGCTAATATTGAGGACTCTAACATCTTATCTTTTCGTCATGAGTTTCCCTTGTTAACTTCACCCATTGATTTGACGAACATCAAATTTAATCCAGAAGGACCTGTTCACTACATAGAGACTGGAGAATCTCCTCCAGACCTCGCCGTCTTTACGAGGATATACTATATATATATATATATAGTATATATTATATATATATATATATATATATTATATATATATATATATATATATATATATATATATATAATATATATATATATATATATACTAATATATATATATATGATGATGATATAAATATATATATATATATATTGTATATATATATATATATATATATATATATACTTAATATATACTCTTATATATATATTATAGTATATTATATACTACTAGTATATATATATAATATATTACTATATATACTATATTAACTATTATATACGGTAATATATACATTAAAATAGACTACCTATATATAATATATAAATATAAAATACATATATATTATATATATAATATATATATATATATATATCAGAGGCGACTTCCTGCACATTCGTGCTACTCGTGCTCAGCAACGAGTTGACAATATAGAAACGATCTAATTTTGCAATTTCACAATGTTTCGATAATATTTTCATATTTTTTTGCGAAAGTTGGTCAAATAAATGAAATTATTACATAATAATATAAAAGATTATGCAAATTGAAACGAAAAAGGGAAGAATAGGCCGCTATTCAAATAACGCTTTTTACACATTAAAAATAGGACTAAACCGTGCCCAAAGCAATTGGCGTGATATTGGTACTTGTGATTTTTTTGGAAATATTTTTTTAAATACGTCTAATTTATAAATGATTTGTTTAAATACAATACATAATAAATAATTTTTTATAACTAAAAATATTTAATAAAACACATAAAATATTTCAAATATTACTAAAATAGTTTAAAACAATATTAGAATAAATGATAATTTGAAATATTATATAATAGTTAACGTGAAGTCTATAATAGAAAACATTTACATAGAAAAATATTTTAATAGGGAACTTAAATCACAATATAGATATTATATGATAATATATATATATATATATATATATATATATATATATATATATATATATATATATATCTATATATATATTATATATATATATATATAGTATATATTATACACTATAATATTATATATATATATATATATATATTATATATATAGTATACCTTATATAGTTTATACAAACTATTTTTAATCCTCTACTGTATCTATTATTTATCATATCATAATATTTTATTAGGGTAAATGAGTAGTTATATATATATATATACTATATTAGGGATGGTACTATGGCACTTAGGTGATATATAGTATATTTATTTATATATATTATATTATATATTATTATATATAGAGAGAGAGAGACGAGAGGGAGAGAGAGCACGAGTAGTAAAAAAGTTGCTCCCAGAGTAACGCCACTGATATATATATCAATATATATTATATATAGTATAATATATATTATATATACTATATATATATATATATATATATATATATATATATATATATATATATATTTATATATATATATAGAATAATATATTATATATATATATAGTATACTATATCTAATATAGTACTATTATAATATATATATATATGATATATACTAATATATATAAATATATATATATTTTATATATAAATCTTATTATATATATATATATATATAGTATACTAACTATAAATTATATATATACTACTTACTAGCTACCTCATACCTTATACCTCTAACACCCATATAGCAGGTATTATTATATATATATATATATATATAATATATTGCTATATATAGTATATATATATATATATATATATATATATATTTATATATATATATATATAAGTATATATATATTAATAAATATATACTATATATATATATATATATTTTAATATAATATATATATATATATATATATATATATATATATATTATAATATATATATATAGATATATATATATAGCTATATATAGATTATATATATATATATAATATATATATATATAATATATATATTATACATATATATAATTATATATATACTATATATATATATATATATATATATACTATATATTATATATATATTATAAAGTATTATATATATATATATATATGTTATATATATTTAAATATGATAGTATATATATAGTATATTATATATATAAATTAATATATATATTATATATATTATATATATATATTATATATTATATATATATATATATATATATATATATATATAGTATATATATATAATAATAATATATATATAGTAGTTACATATATATATATATATTAAGTATATATTATATATATATATATATATATATATAGTATATATATATATACTATATATATTATATTATATATAGTATATATATATATATAGATATATATTACTATATATATATATATAAATATATATATTATATATATATATATATATATATATAATATATATATTAGTATATATATTTTTTTTTTATATCTATATATATAATAATATATATATATATTTACATTAATATCCATATATATAGTATATATATATATCATACTATATATATTATATATAGCATATAATATATATATAATATTAATATATATACTATATTATATATATATAAATCAACATATATATCAATATTGATAAATAAATATTTAAATATTATAAATTATAATACGTATACTAGTATACTATAATATGATAATAAACATATTCGTATATATATATATATATACTACCTATATATATATATATATATATAATATATATATATATAAATTAGTATTAATATTATATATATAATATATTATATAATATATTAATTATATATATGATATATATATATAGCTATATATATTATATAATTAGTATAGTATATATATATATATATATAAATATATATACTATATATATATATAATAGTAAATATATATAATATATATATATATATATAATATACATATAATATATAGTAAAATATACCCTAATAATAGATATAATAATATATAATATATGGTATATATATATAATATTATAATATACATAGTATATATATATATATATACTACGTATATATAAATATATATTTATGCTATGACAATATATATAGGAGTAATATATATATATATACGAGGTAGAATATTTAATATAGCTATTGATATATATATAATGATATACAAATATATATATATAATATAATACTAATATATACTATAATATATACATATATATATTAGGTTATTATAGATAGATAGAGACTAGATAAAATTATGACGTTTTCTCTTTCTCCTGTTAAAACCTCCCCAAAGGACTTACGAGATTCTGAAATTAAACGAATTAAAATAACTTAATTAAACTTATAAACTTGATATAATTATTAACGGATATGAATACGTTAAAAAGTGTTAGTGTTTTAAAAAAATTTCCGGGCCATGGCTCCCTCCCTGGCCCACCCCTGGATTACGACTCACAGTATATATCATAATATACTATATTCTATAGTTTAATGCGATAATATAAGAGTAGGTCATAGTATATATAAGTTATAAAATAAAATATAATATATATCATTATAATAGATATTCATGAATAGTACTAGCGATTTATTCTTAAAATTGAAAGTATATAGAGAATTTCTCAATTAATTTTGTATTATAATCATTACAACTTCAAGAAATGTCGTGTATCTATAGATAGATATATTAGGTAGTATATATATATTTAATTAATGAATTTAAGAATAAAATATAGTATAGATATATAAATATGTATATATCTATATACAACCACATCAGCTTTAGAACTTGAAAAAAATCTGGTGCTAAATAAGTTAATAAAATATATATAGTCGTAGAAATAAATAAATGTATTTTTTAAGACTATTAAGGTAGTATTATAAATATGAATAAAGTAAAAATAAGTATATATGATAGTAAGAAGAATGTGGTTAATAGTGACTAATATAATATAAATAATAGTGATATAATGAGTAACGATTATCATAGCTAATGTTAATATTATATATATTATTATATTATTAATACTTAAGATTATTATAATATAATATACATAAAAATTTTAAAATACTATAACAAATATATACGTTATATCAAATGTGTCAAGGAATGATAAGTCTATTTAAATACCTCAAAAAATATAATAATATAATTAATATATATTATAGATATATAAGTGTAATATTAAACTATTATTACAAATATTACAATAATAGTATTAATATTGCAAAAGCAAACAAAACACCTTTTAAATAATTAATGAGATAAGATGTGGTACTTAACAATTGTTATATTTAATTTAGTAATATTCTGTGGCTCTGTGATTGTGCCGGATACAGCACCTCTCTTAGTTTTGTTCAATGGATATTTGATTCTCTTTTTTTGTCTTTAACAGCCAGAAAACTAAGAAATTTGCTTGCATAAATATGTTGACCCAAATTGAAGCAAGGAATTAATATTAGGCTAGTTTTGGCTTAGATTTTCTGCATAGGTATTCATTATTTTTCTCAATCCCATAAAGGCACCGAATTTTGACAAAAGCGTTTTCATGAAAGTACTCTTAAAATTTGTTATCTTCCCTAATTTTCAATCAGCTTTCTAGATATCAATATGAAGATGTTTCAGAGTTTAATTGTTCTCATTGAAATGGATCTCTGAAGGACCCATTAAAGTCGTCACTTGAAGGTTAATAAAATTTAAATAAATTATTCTCTGCCAAATTTTGTCATTGGTGTGTAGAGGTAATGTGTCCTTTTTCTTGACAATTTTATTTTCATTTCTAACAAAACAGAAAATCATTCAAAGTAGGAATCATTTTTTGAAACATGGTGTGAAAAAAATTTACAAAAACTCAAAAAATAATGGGTAATGGTTTTCTTCACGCTTGTCGCGCATCCCCTGGTA
>JABUQX010034087.1:0-44703 GCA_015478945.1 Trachelipus rathkii | reverse complement strand
ACATACCGATAAAAATACGTACTCAATTATTCTCTTACAGCGACAACTTGAGAACCTTTATAATATATACTGTTCAATTTGAAAGGTGAAGGACAAATTTGCGTCAAAATATTTGAAGTATATAGGAAATTAAAAGTAGAATTAATTAATGCAAAGTGGTTCTAAATGAGGGAAAAAAAAGAATAATTAATTACAAATGAAGAATCTAAAATGTTATAAGAAATTATACGTTATGTTGGATTGATTGGGCATAAAATCACATATGCATTTCTAAATTGCATATAATTATGTCTAAAGATAAATTCTCCGAGTGGATTGAGATACTGTAGTCAATTGACTTCTATCTTACGTTATGTTAATTTTGTACAATTGTTAGATTGAATAAAATAAGAAGTTTGTCAAGTGATTTTGATAGCATTTCTTTTCATGATGTTCCATGGTGTTATTTCTGTATATGATCATATGATAATTGATAAAGAATTAAATATAATTTTAAATAAGATATAATTAATAAGATTATATTAAAGTTCTTATTGTGTTTTCTCTTCTATCTCATTTATATTTATTTATTATATATATAACAACATTATATTAATTTTAAATAATAATTACCAATGTTTTTTACAGGCTTCTTTATTTAAATTTTCTGTTATAATTTTTGAGAAATATTAAAATAAATGAGGAATAATAATAATAATAAATAATAATAATAATAATAAATAATTAATATTAAATAAAAAATAATAATAATAAAATATATAAATATATAAATATATAATAATTAAAAATTATATATATAATATATAATAATATAAATAATTAATATAAATAATAATAAATTAAATTTAAATAATTAAATTAATTAAATTAAATAAATAATAATATTATAATGAATAATAATAATAATAATATTAAATTATATATATATAATAAATAAATAAAATAATATATTATATTTTAATAATAATATAATTAATATTAATATAAATTAAATTTCCTTTAAAAATTAAAAATGAATGATAAGAAGAAAATAGCCCATGAATATTGATAATTGACTTATAAATAATATAATTAATATATAAATTAATAATAAATACTTAAAACCAAAGCAAATATTATTTATAAATTTAAATAATAAATTTAACTAATCTGAATGGTAATAAGAAACTATAGACTAAACTTTATACCAGATAGTAATATACTAATAATTAAATAATATATATATTAATATAATAATAATTATAATTAAACTAAATATAAAGCCTATAGGTAAATTACACACTAGACTTAAAAACGTGATATATAATATTTATTAATAATAATATAAATAAATTAAATAATCAGTAATATAAAAATAAATTAATCAATTTGTTAAGTTATAAATTATACCTCCGGAATAATCAATAATAATAATTAATTAAATAAAAATAATATATAATAAATAATTAATAAATAAATAATTTTAATAATAAATTATTCTTAAGAAATTTTGTCCTATTAATAATGATTCGTTATTTATGTAAATTATTATAGAGTCTATTATTATGTATACCATAATTAATTATTATTATTATTATTATTATTATTCATTATATATATATATTCGATTGATTTTTAATTAATTATGTATTAATTGTTCGTTATTATTATTTACATATTTTTTCTCATACCTCTGAATTTTTATTAGATTATATATATTTTAGCGGCATACCAACACCATTTTTAGATTTGATGCAGT
Organism: Trachelipus rathkii; assembly: GCA_015478945.1. Lineage (NCBI taxonomy): Eukaryota > Metazoa > Arthropoda > Malacostraca > Isopoda > Trachelipodidae > Trachelipus > Trachelipus rathkii. The sequence goes on along the minus strand of JABUQX010034087.1, from coordinate 42,965 downwards.
TCTAAAATTTATATGCATTATTATTGAACCTCTTCATTACCTGAATTATGACTTAAGTAGGTTCTTGACTTAAACATGTTGCAAATATGAATCTGTGTAATAACGAACTCTTACCGCTTTGCAGTGTTTGGAGCTCTAATGTGTAGATCTGCATGAGTGCTTTTGCAAATTCTATTTGTATCAGCTCTCTCTACGTATGTTTTTGAGTATTTTTGTTTTTTTGTCACAAAGAGCATATTTCATTTGGTGTTTTATTAAAAAGCCCCGCACTTTCTTCATTAAATTTGAAGTACTGTCATATTCTTTCTATAATTCCATATTAATAAAATTAAAAATAGAATAAAACCGTATTCCAATTGTTTCTTATAAATTTGCGATATTTATGCTTTATGCATGATTGGATTAAATGAGAGTACAATGGTCAATCTTATGTTTATTTTTGATTATATACCAGTACAGTTTGATTCACATTTCTTCCAAGATATCTTATATCCAATATATATTTTCTCCGTAGAGGATGGTGTAGTTACGAAAACTTCGGCTCTTGCGAACAGACGATTATTTATAATTTCCGATATATAAAGTAAAAAAGAAGTGAAGGCAAGGTGACGATCTAGGCATTAATATGAAATTGTTGGTATATTTTGGGTCATAATAAGTTATTATTTATAATTCCGTCAAAATATATAAAGGACGTAAGATAAAATAAGACTCACTGAGAAGTGAAACGATGATTTTTCCCTAAACGTAGATTTTTTGCAATTGGAAACACTCAAAACCAGTTGTAAAAATACATATAATTAGGTTTTAGTCTGTGATTTAAACTTTTTTTTGTGAGTGTACTTAACTGTTTATTATGTCAAATTGATATTTAGTATACATATCCATTTAATATGCAATATTAATATAAATTTTTTAGTTAATAACCTATAATTATTAAAAATATTTATTATTATTAATATAGGTTTTTTTATATATAACTTATATTATAAGTTATATTATATATATATATAGAGTCGGAGTATATATATAATGGTTTCCCACGTGCTAAAGCATTTCATTATTTGTAATAGATAATATATATTTATATATGTGCATCAAAAATATATAATATAATATTATATAATAGTATATATATAATTAATTATAATAGTCCAACTACTATATAGATAATGATGCCTTATATAGTATAAATACTATAATCAAATATATAAAAAATTATAATTTAATATGAAATTTATAAGTACATATTATATATATATATATATATATATATATATATATTATTATTTATCTATATAAAAAAAATTGTCAAGTGATATATATTAATATATATATATATAATTTATTTATTATCAGTACTAGTATTTAAGTACTTATATAGATATAATATATAAATATATACGACATAGTTTACATAAGTACTAATAATAAGTCAAATACTTTATAGATATAGTAGTATATAGTATATAGTTAAAATATCCTAGAATTTATTAATTCAGAAATTTTAAAATATATAAAAATAGTTCTGAATTTATATTTATATATATATATATAAGTTTAGTAAATTTTTATATCTTATATTTTATATATAATAAATGTATATAATATATTATGTATATATAATTAATTATAGTAGTATAGTAGAAATGATTAAGAACAGTATATAAACTAGGTAGATATATAGGTCACTCATATTATATTATTCCTACACATTTTTAACTAATACTACCTCAGAAGCGGAACTTTAGTATATATATCAGCTAGTTTTGCTCTCAAAGCGTTTAATAGCTGTTTTGAGTTCCAAAGTGGTGTATAAGCTATTTGCAGGCGAAATAGTTCGTTATTAATTCTTAAGGGGCCTAAATATGAAACATTTTCGCGTGAGACTAGTGTGTCTAAGCATGGTATAGTATAATGACATTAGAGAATTAGAAAACTTTCCATCATGGCATAGACTTAAATAGCGTATTGATTGAAGATGTATAGTCGGGAAAAGTCTTGCCCGGAAAAATTGTCTTGCTGAGCGTAGATGACCAGTCATATGTAATTTTCAATATACCTAAGTTCGATATGAAAAAATATAAGTGGAGTAGCATGTTTGAGGCGTCGAAAAGAAATGCAAGAAGAGCGTAAAGTCTCGCTAGCAGGAAAGGTAAACCGCAGCAGAGAGCGGAGCGAATTAAAGATTACTATTCAGTAGAAAAAATAAGACGGAGAAAAAGACGCAGAATACGCCGCCAGTCGGACGAAAGATGAGAGAGAAGACACCCACGCAAGGGCGTACGAATTGAGGGATTATGATGTATCGAATGAAAATATGTCAATAACCCAGAGCGGGCTTGTGGTCAACGATTAGAAGCGTCCAGTCCACAAACCTGACAAGCCTCCCCCTACATGGTACTGGTACACCACTTTTAATCTCACAAGGTTACCGACACTTCGAAATGTACCGAGGCGCACTTTTTAATGAGAAAGTAAACAACATTGAACGTAAGTGAGTGTGTGATACTATGTTTGTGGAGAAGCAGAGCATTAAGATTAAAGAGTGGATCCCTCGAAAGTGAGCTGTACGCTCACTGCGACTCAAGGGTCTGAACTGGCTAACTGGGAAAACAATTCAGGGAAATACAATAAATTAACTTTGGAGGATTCTTCTAAATTTGAAGTCTTGAAGAAAGCTATATGCTTGTACGGTTTATGAGAAGTTTAACATTGAAAAATGAGAGAATTGTTATTCCACTTCAAAAATTAATAATCAATAACACCCATTTATTTAGAAGAACGACGAACATATATAGCCTCAGCAATTAGACAGTTCGATACTAGAAAAGAATTCTAGATCCAAAAAGAAGTTGGATTATCGGACTGTGGGGTCATTGATATTCTCCAGCAGGGAAGGTCTCGAAAGATTACCTCTTAAGAAATTCTCCTCTCAGCGAGCATGGGATTAAGAATTCTCTATCCATATCGCCGAAGGCGACTAGCAGTTTTATCCATTTTACGAGGAGAACCATAATAATGATAAAGCAGAATGGGAAAGATATAAATACGTAAGTCAGAAAAACGCTACTCACGACGCACTCAGCAGGGAGTTTGAGCTTAACACATTAGAATTAGTCCCTCGGAGAATGATAACATATCAGATGAATCTCGAGAAATAACGGGGTCGTCATACAAATAGTAAAATTCATAAATAAGCCAGGCCAACAATGCAACACACGATAACACCAATAATATACGTGAACTCGACAGTCGACGACAAAAGATTGCGGTCAATACTCTGGCTTACACAATCATGATCAAGTGATTCAGGGCAAATCTCAATCTGAACAGAGATCACATTTGTTTTGCTACAGATACTGTTACTTAAACACCGGACTACACTTGCTGAGAATCTTGTTCGAGTACTACTCCAGAATTTTCCCTAGTGGTATGGCAGTTTCAACACTCACAATAGGCATCAGAAATCCGAAAAAGTACTTACTGTTGCCTGTTGTTGATATAACTCTGAGAAAGCGAGATATTCCTGATGGTCTCTGGTATCTTCCTAAAGAAGATGTTGCAAAAGCAGTGAGGTTTGTTCTCTCAATGGGCGATTGCAGATGAAATCCCCATCACGTTACCTGTACTAGTTAACCGGATATGCCAATGGTTCTTTGTCTCGATGTTTAAGACAGATAGTTGGGTGCAAATGGAACCGTATCTCATCGTGCAAAAGTTTGTTTCCAAAAAAAATTGTTACACAGGGGAGTTTACAAAATATGAGTCTACTTGACAACACTGCTTTCTAACGTTTCTCGCTAGCAAACCCTGAACATTATGGCTTATCAACCGCTATTACACCTGGAAGAACGGAAAGGCATGTATATTAATGCCAGACGTTTGTGTCTGATCTGATTCTTTTCTAAGTACTTCATAAAAGTAGTATTAACCTCTTGCATATCTAACCTTTGACTGTTCAAATGGGATTTAGGTCTGAGAACCCTACGTAATCCTCTACGTAAGAGCGGACGCAAATGTGAACACTTTCACAATGGAGTTAGAAGCCAAAGCTCGTAGAAGGCAGAGGAGACTTACGCAAGGACAAGCGATATAGAGAGCTTGAACAGTTGACGCTGATCTCACTCACCCAGAAGATTCCTGATCTCTCGTTCGATCTACATTACAATTATGGGCACTTGAAGAGAAGAATTGAGACACAACGGCGGTATGCGTAGTACCTCACTTTAAACCTTCCTGCAGAAGAATCCTTAAATTGCCAATACCAAGTTTATAAAAACGTACGAAAATAGAGCCGCTCGTACGAACATCGTCAGAGACTAATTTTGATGTTTCAGAGAAAATGTCACACAAATACTCGTGTACGACGGATACTCGAGCCATTAAGCCTAGACTCGGGAGAGGCATTGCCAGAAAACAAGACAATGACCAATAGAGGATCTCGTCAATGAGATACGAAGATTGCATTCTTTTTCTGAAAAATAACCGAAACGATCCTACCCTTAAGAAATGCTAGAAACTCCATTAGCAAAAGGGAGAGGGAAACTGTCCTCTGCTCGGTAATTAACATATGGTTATTGATAACATGATCTTAGAAAACTAATTATTGCTGCGATGACAATCTCGTCGTCAATTCAGTACCTAACAAGAGTTACAGAAACTAAATGTCGTTGAGTATTGCTCTATGATATAAGTCCTCTCTGGCATTTTGACATTCAGCGGTGTGATTACAGAAACTACTCAAAGTCACACAATTTTACGTCATTTCTCCCCTACTGGTCTCTGCGTCTGTGAATCATGTATCCGATGTCAACCCGTTCTTCTACTTGCTTCTCTAACCGTATATTTTTGTCAATCGTTACGTGCGTCCAAAGTGGCGCAGGTCTAGTACCATTGTGTTTTATGCCCATCACTTCTAGTACGCTCATTCCAAAGAGTCGTCCATTGATATCTATTGGACCCGCATAATCTTCTTCCATCTGCTCCAGAAGCGGCTACCAATACGTTCATTATCTACCTATTTGTTGACCCAGTCTCTCCGCTCTCCTCCGATTCCGATCAGTCCTTCAATACCATCCTAAAAAGTCCCATTATCCATGCACAGAACAATAATCTGACGAGTTTAATGATATATTTCATTGCGCGTTGAGTCTCCCAATGAGAATTCTTTAAGATAATCGAAAAATAACCAATTTTACCCTTCTACTTTGATTGCTAGCGTACTTGCTTGCTATAAGATGTTAAAAACTTCGACCAGACTACATTCAAGTACTTTTCTTACCCCATACTCAAAGAAGTTACTGAAAAGCTCTCTTTAATCCAGTTACTCTTAACATACGATTGTTCATAAACATTGATACGTCTCATTGAACAGCGTGACGATAATGGTACATTAATTCCTCATAAATACCTACCTTCTGTTTGCTTAATACGCGTACGAAGCTCGGCCTACAAGAATCTACAGGATTTTTCCACCGTTTGAGTTATCTTTATCGGCGATGATTAGTCGCTCTGTGGTTCCTATTCAGATTTTTACAAGAAGTATTGGTCTAGTTGATATTCTCCATCCTCTCGTAAACACAGCTCAAGACTCCACCCTTAAATTATGTCTCATCAGATCTTCAAAGAATCGTTTTGCTCCATATCAGACTGCCTACGTTGTGCAAGAGAACTTTAGCACGCTGCTCAAACCAAGCCAGAAAAAGTCCTAGATATAAGGTCTCAAATACAGAACCTTAAAAGCTGGTAAGACGTTATCTCTTTGGTACCTAATGCTCCTACTATTTCTCTATAACAAAAACTGTTGATGAGAATGGGGGACCTCCTCACTGCATACGTTGCATTTGCTCTCCATCTTTATCTGGAAACGACAGCTTACCTAACCTAAAAGTTGGTAGATTCTGTGTAATCATACTCCTCTCTATCCATCTACTATTACTTGCGTGCTCTCATACATGCGATATCTCTCATACTATTTCTCCATCTCGTCATGCAATACATCTATCTATTCGTTCATCTCTCTCAATCTCTCGTACATACGTCTATCGCAGATACATCTCCATACATAAACTCTTGTCTCTAGCCCTCTTCTCAGGGCAATAAGTACTTCGGAGAGTATTGACAAGACGAAGAACAAAATAATCATCAGGCAAAATTTTGTAATAGCCTTGTGATAGTGGCACTTACCATGTAAAATGAAAAGTGGAATAGTCTAGGTTTAAAAAGATGGATGTAAAGTCATGAGCTGTGAAGATAAAATCCAATATGCATAATAGCATAAAGATGGGGACAGGTAAGTTCATATGAGTATATGTTCAGAATGAGCCATCACAGTGAAATATTTACAAGATATATTAATCCGGGGAAAAGGACTCACGCAGTACGTCTCGCGCCACCTGTATCCAATGCATGTACTATAGCATGTGGGCTGAATGATATAAATCCACAAATGTAGGACTACACTCCCAACACTAATTATAATCATTTTTCTGTATCCATCTATTTCATCACACTTTAAGCGCTCATATGACAGCATTCTGTGGAGGAATTCGCCTGCAGGAATATCGATTCATAGTTGATAATATATCATAAAAGGTGAAATAAAGTGATTGAGTTAAATTAACATGTCTTAATCATTGGAGGAGTGACTCGCTTGAATGTTCAGTACTTTTCAGCTATCATGCTCCATTGTATGAGGACAGGGTCCATTACTCAGCAGCACATAGTAATGTGATGGAGATAGAGAGCATATAAGCTGGTTATATGTATTCAAGATAATTATAACGGGCCTGTTATGAACAAAAAATCAAACATCTCAATCAACCTTAAAGAAGCGGTCTGAGGCCCACGTCGACAAAGTATCTTTAGCATATTCCTGATGAGGACCCCAGAATGATGTGAGAGAACTACAGACTGTATTCCCAGTGTCTCATGGAAGAGTATTTGCACGAGTCCGATAAATCACTTCATTACTCAGCCAGTTTGCATATATTGTCAAAAAAGCTTTATTGTGAGCCACATAACATGGAGAAAAGTGAAGACCGAGAATGTATCAGACGTATATAATCCTATCGAAGTGCATGACGACTTTTTCGTACACAAAGACGGGGCGACTATCTCTACTTATCTTTGTAATTTTACTATCTTATGAGATATGGTGAATTGCCACGGGTGTATCCTCTAGATGTTAGTCGAGCAAGCACTTCATATTGGATGAAAGGATATCTAGACGGATTGAAGTAATGATCTCTTTTGATTTTTATTCTATTTCTCCTCGACATTCACATGTGACATTTTCACTCTCAGCCCCGTCAAGCCCTTGCGAAGCCACCTTCAAGAGCCAGCTCCTCGACACACGGATATCTATGGAGTATCTATTATCTTACTACGCACTGTTCTGTTCAACAGCGACCGATACGCTGTGATAAAACCATTCCTGCCCTACTTCTATATACTGTGCTATATTTGATTATCGTGAACAGTACACTATACTCATAGCATTATTGTGAGTTGCGCCTTATTCAGGTGTGCTCTTCAGATAGGAGGATTAGGTGGAATATAATGGTTTTTTGTCTATTTGTTCGTTAATCAAAAATGTGTTGAGTAGTATATGGATTACTCACAATGCTATGATATTGCACTTAACTCAGTAATTTATTAATATATAATTATTATCTCAAGTATAGCAAGGTATTAAATTTACTTGTATTCATTATAGTGGACTTCATAGATTCTTTTTAATATACCCGTGGATTTTGTGATATTAATGTATCTTTAATGTCGGACCGTTGTGTAGGTTGTATCTACATGTTCCCTCTCTCAACATGGACACATAAGGACAAATAGAGAAAGGAGAGTCGCCACTCACATAAGTGTGGTAAGCTGTGAGTGATACGCCTAAGGTGAACACCCAGGGAAGCTCTACTATTCATCACAAAGTTTAAAATAAAAACACCTATTCAGATCAAAATACCATTACATCTACGAATAGTAAAATCACAAAATATAAAGAAGAAAATAGAATAATTATTACATTACTCTCTACAATTATATACTGTCTTTAATATTACTACGTTTGAGATATTAAATATTGTACCTGCTTAACTAATAAGAAGAAGATGGAATATCCTTAAACATCCTCATGTATATTCTTATGGTAATATAAGTAAGGGATAATAGCTGTCTATTCAACATACATTACAGAGGTTAATTCTAAGTCACTTAAAAGTAGTAAGCTATCTTAGGCTATTAAATACATATAAAGAAGATACAAATAATAAATAAAGTTATGTAAGCTCATAATTTATGTATTTGTTCTAGTGATAAATTCATTAATTCAGTGATACCCTTTAATCAGTACCTATATGAATTAAGAAAGATAAATATGAGAGTTTCCCAGAATTCATTTTAGTAGTTATGAGCTCATATATAATATATATATATATATTATATTAACCCTACAGGATGAGCTTAGGTACGTATATTCTTTTTCGCTATATTTACTAATCCTATGTGATAAGTAGAAAATAAACGATAAGAAAATAGCGGAACTAAGTTACTTAGTAGTATCTTTGGTGCAATTTAGTTGACTACGCAACACAGAGACCATTTCGAGTGTATAGATAAATCTCGTCGACTCTGCGCGTCACAATACCTCCCTAAGAAAGGTAAATGTACGTCCATGTATCTGAAAAGTTTCTCTTTTTCCATCCAAAGAATTTATTAAATCGAGAACTAGCACAACTGTTAGAAATTTAACCTATGGGTGACACTCTGCTTCTCAGAGAGTATAGTGAGATAGCCATTTAAACCTGCGTCGTCAACGTCCCTAGCGGAATCTTATTATTTTACTCCAACTTTTATTCTGTTTCGTGTGTACCTGAACGCTCCATTGTGGCTTCTCAAAATACGTTTTCTAATAAGGGTTAGTTTCGTTTCATCTGTTCTACTTTCCCTCAATTTTTTCGGCAGTCGAATCATCCCCCTCTCACTGATGTTGCAACACTCCTATTTCACGTTTGCAGTAAAAATTCAGAACATCTCCTTCTTAAGACATTTGTGTATTGTAAAATCTATGCCATGGAGGCACGACGTCAGCAGCTCTACTATGACCATCGAAGACGAGAAGTGTAGAGTATTAATTTCGAGATGTTTTTGAGTAAATTAGCTCTAATCCAGAATTCTATTGACTCATATCTCACTCAATATAAATTCAGGGAGTGATACCTAAATTATAATATATAGTCAACAACATAGAAATAACTCTATACAACCCCTTATCTAACAACGCTCCAAATAAACCATATCATTATTATATCGATACCGCTATTGGCTACCCACCAGGATAAGGTATAAGTCAAATATGGTAAAACTCTATGCTTATAGAGGTATACATCTTACCCACTGGGGCGACCAGGAATAACTCCTACGAATTGATTTTATATATAGGTATAAGGTGAGGATGTACTGTGAGGTTTTGTATGTAGGCGGCACTCCATTCTATACACGGTGAGTAGAAGATAGATAAATATATAGCAATTTGCGTTCTGCTCCACTCTTTCATTTCAAAATTGGGGAAGTGATTGATGTGGACAATCTGCTATTTTCTTCTGTATCTCCAAAATAGAATAATACTGAATAATAATAATAATAATTAATAATAATAATAATAATAATAATACATTTACTACTAAATCTAAAATTAAAAACTCGAAATACTCGTAATGTACCTCACAACTCGATAGTTAGTTAGCCGCAGTCGTGCAAAGCCGTATTGATCGTCGCTTACAGCAGGACAGAAGCAATTTCATACCGCGACAAAGGCGTTACAAATAGAGGCACGCCTATATTGGTCCCCACTCGGTCTACAATTCTTGACCCAACTCAGGTTTTTGGGCATTCTGACAACAAACCATGCACTCTTCTTTCTTACTCTCATACTCCATCTTATACTATCATTATTCATTCGATTCCCAACATCCAATTTACTCTCCCTCAATACTCTACCAACGACCTCCGCTACTCTTTCCTCCATTCCTTCATTTCTATTCAAATATCCATGCTACTTTTCTGATCTCCATTTCTCTTTATCTCACTATATCTCTACTTAAATTTATCTCTATATTATACTCTACCCACTCCATCATAATCCACTTTCCTACTCTATTCTCACTCTGCTTTATCGTCATAGTATTTATCATAATCTCATTCCTCTCATTCCTTTCTTGGCAGCTCTGGATATTTATATTACATCTCGATTATGTAGTTTATTATTTTCTTATTGGATACTTTCTTGAAATAACTGGCTATTATTATTATTATTATTAATGGTTCTCATTTATAATTATTAAATTATAATACTTGTATCATAGATTCTTATATTATTCTTGTACATGGCAGTGTCAAATTTTTTTTATATATAAATTAAAATATCCACAACATATATTTCCTCTCAGTGCATCTCGACTCTCTCATGATGCGCACTCAAACTGAATTCCTGAACTTCTGTCTCTAAGACCTCCTTAGCGGCGTTCCTCGTTGCTCTCATCGTTGCTTTCGGTTAGCTGTCTTATACTTGTTGCGCGTGCGCCGTACCAGCGCTCAGTAACCACAAACATGTCTTTGTGAGTGGATACTGTACTATCACTCATATTTTATACAAGACTCATTTCGTTTATATATTTTTTCTCATGGTGTGTGGTTTGCAAGTAATTTGTGAGGACGAAGGGTGCGCTGAAAAGGCTCTTAGATCGCCACACCCTTGCTCCTCACTTCATCAAATCTAGTGGAAAGAGTATGTCTCAGTCTATACTCTCCCAACTACCGATCGATACCGGTGGCTTAAATACAAAAGATGATTGCAGCTGATGGGTTTGCCTTAGAGATTTGCTTATTTCCCTCTCTTCTCTCATACTGGCTATCCAATTGACATATTAATCTATCAGTGTAGTGGAGCTTTTTATTATGTCGCCTAGTGTTATTTCTACTCTCTCTCCCAAGGAGATTATTCTCTCATCCGGATCCTACTATTTACATACCGAAGCTCTTTGATCATAAATTCTTTTTACTCTCATGTCTTATCAGTCTTTCATACTCTTTTCTTATTTTAATATGCGTGTCGATTTTACCTAATAAAATTTTACACAGAACCCTATGTCTTGACAAATACTCTCGTTTCCTTTTATTTTCCTCTCTTTTACTCTATTTTTGCAGTGCCAAGTCAACATGTTTTACTCTAAGTGACTGTTCTTAGTTCGCTAATGGGTCCTTGCTTGTTCATCGATATTTCGATTTTGAAATGTGAAGTAGGTATTATGGAATATATGTTTTAGTATTACGTAATCTTATATTTATGAGAGAAAGTGCTCAATATCGTCTTTCTCTTCATTCTCGCATGCGGCCATGTTTCACCTAGTGTGTGCGCTTGTTAACACATCAAGCTCGAGCTAAGGATATATTGGAATATCTATCAGCCCTATATCACTACAAGTGGTGTCTTGTATTCTTATGAAGACTCTTTATTGTTTTACACCTAATATAAACTTTTGTGTACATTATTAGATACTATGAATGGTAGTACCGTGTATACCCTCAGGACGTTAATTACATGTCTCTTTTATCTCCATGAGTTGATACTTTTTTGTGAACAGTCCAATACTTAGCTTCATAACTATCTTCAACAGAAAGTTTACCTCTTATGGTTCTTCCTCTGTGAGCTAATAAATGTTGTAGTGTGTGCGTATCGCTCGCATCTTGCGAATAAGTTATTCTTTACGTAGTATGTCTCCCTTCCTTTCTGTATTCCTGGAGACAGTAAGGACATTTTTACGCGATCAGAATCTTTAATCTTTATGCTGTTTTCCTTGCTCTTCATTAGTACCTCATCTCTTAATATGGGCTATAATTACTGTGTTATTTTGTTAGTATATTCTAATTTCTATTTAATATTAAGAAATTATTTACCTCCATTTTAGTCGTCTTACACCTTCCTACTTCTTTTTGCTCGAGTGTCTCTGCTCGAGATTTCTCTTTCTTTGATAAATCATCAAAATAACTTTTCACTTACTCAAATCGGGGAAAACCCGAGTGATTTATGGATTATCTATAAATCATTGCTGTTTTTTACAATCTTTTTTGGTTATTGATTGCCACTAGTACATTAATTTTCCTTCCAGGTAGTGGTTTGAATGTGAGTTGAGTTCTTTATCTCGTTTGCCTACATAGATTTTCTTTATGTGGTCCCTAAGTATAATTATCCTGGGTATCACTCATACCGGTTGGAAGTATAGGGGATTGAGTATTTTCACTGAGGGAGTCGATATTTTCGGTTGATTTGATTTCTAGAGAGTGCATTTAGTTTGTAAAATTTCTATTTTGTGCGCGACAACATTGTGATCCATGTTGCTTACTTCACCTTTTCTTAGCGCACATAACGCTCAAGATTTATTACAAAGTTTTCTCATGATTCGTGTACCCACCTGTATAGGCCATTATCGAGCACCCAGTTCTTTTATTTTTATTCTTCTCATATTTTCAATGTGAAAACTCGAGCCTACCAGTTCAATGAATTTTTTTTTCCTCTCTCGTTACTGTGACCTCTGTATAAGGAGGACTGTTTCCAATGTATCTAAGTGCATGTTATATATCGCTCAGCCCTTATATGTGCGACGTTCTTTGAACCCCCTTAGCACCGTGTAGTACAACATTGACCTTTGAATGATATATTTGGACCCATCTATTCAAGCAAATTGCCTTATGATTATCTGAGTATATGGGTCTTTGTACCCACAATAATTATGCCATGCTCTCTGTTCCCTAGTCCTACGAGATTTATATACAAGAGCTTAATATCCGGTATCCTCCGAGGTGCACTTTTCCTATATATTGAGTAACCTTGGTATTGTGGGCTACTTTAGGATTATGTTGATGGTATGTAGTCTTTGAGTTAGCTGACTTCTCCTTATTACTCATCTCAATCTGCGGGATCTCAGTGAATCAATCAATCTATGGGATGTTGCATCTCTAGATGTGCCTTACGCTAACTTCACTTTAATTTAATAATTGTGATAGGTTGAACATTTGACGTTTGGTGTACTAGATGGCGGGAATTTCAGTTCATCAATTATCCTACCTAAGTTAGCGTTATATTATTCGAGTATACGCGTCTTCTTATATATCATTTATCAATATATCACTTTGGTATCACACTACTAAGTGTTCATCTCTGAGGTATACTGAGGTGTTTGCCGTCTTTAGTTAATGATATACCGGTGTCTAACGCTAATCCGAGCCTTTATATATATAGTTATATATCCTATTACTTATATCCTACCAATAAATAATCAAATATAGCATAATATTCGTTCACAATTATTCTAGGAATTGATCAATTATTTATCCAAGCAGATTTCTGAAATCAGCTCTAGGCTCAGCGCCTACCTAAGTCCCCCGCTTATCACGCACTCATTTATATCCAGTCAAGAATCTCATAATAAAGACCTAAGTAGATCGTGGGAGGGCAGCATATCACATATGCGCCTCAAATCGAGAGTGAGGTACTATCCTCTATAATAGTAAAGGTCTCAGACGAGTGCATAGTCTTTAAGTTTTAAAGATGGCTTTACTCAAAGTGTATCAACCCTTCGCCATCATACACGTACTGTTGTTTAGTTCATACTGCCCTAACTCTCTCGTGAGATACAACCGTCTCTCCTATGCTGGACGCAATCGCAAGGTTAATGGAATGACCTGTGTCCGATTTCGCTGTTGGTGCGGTGCTTCACAGTTTCCATATAATAAAGGTATGCGTTTTTAAATAGTTATGTTGCCGCTACTTGCACTATCCTCGTGTTCAACTGGGGCTAAGCTCTCGATACCGAGCTCGACTACAATTGTGACATATAGGAGACTTTATTGCTCGAGCGTTCAATCTGAGAGATTGCTTGGGCGTTTATGTATCCGTTCTGCTGTTCGAGCCGGAATATACTCCAATAGAGGAATATCATACTTTTTCATTGTTGATTAAATTGTACAGATGTGGTAGCTATATCACTACAACACTGACCGTAGCAAAAATGTATTCTCATTCAAAACTCCACATATTGTCGAATCAGAACTTTTCTCCGTCAACTTGATCTTAAATCCACGGTCATCTAAATTATATTACGTAAAAAATGTCATTAACAACTATCTTGCACCTTAAAATAAAGAAGTACATTAACCAGTATTGGAGCTTCATACAAGTTCATATCTAACCAAAAGAATATTGTCGCTTATTTACCACATACTTTACAAGACATGAATTACCGTCATACTGACATCTCCTCGGTGAATGTTTGAAGATAGCATATAATTCTCAGCCGCTGTGTAAACAGTATGTCTTCTTTCTCTCGAGCATATGAAATAACTCCTACTTCTTATCGGATTCCCCTTACCTCTCACGTTTAGACTATTTCTCATGCTAAGGCCAGGGCACATACCCAATACAGTTGAGACGAGGATCAAGCATGTAATATCTGCCAAACATAAATCAACGATATCCTTCTCAAGAGAGGATAATCATATATACTCTTATTAAGCTATTTAAACAGAGAAAACTGGCCTGTATCAATTTCCCTACCCCGAAAACTTTCGATGCTTCTAGAGGTATAGATATCACCTCTTGTGTGTACAAACTTCCAAACTCTTAATTTGCTTCACCCTCCGGCACCTTTACTCCGAATATATCCAAATTCTTGCTTCGAAAGGGTCAGTCTTTGCGTGCAGATGATCCTCCACTCGCTTCACACACGCGGCCACCCCCTTGCGCTCTCAGGGCGTCTTTCATCTCGTAGGACACAGCAGGTAAGTAGCATTACAGGCAAGCGACGCTCCGTCTCTTGCTCTAAGGACCTGACTATTGCTTTAATACGCCGATGTAGGGCTAGTTAAGATTTGGAGTTGCCGTCGAGACTGCCTATGGTCAATTGGGGCACCCTCACCTTTACGTCATACTCGCTACACTCTAGTGGCGTATACAACACGCACCCACATCTAGAGAGGCTTCCCACTTGGGCACCTGTCTTGACCCCATGCTAGGGTCACGTTTGTTGTTAATAACACGATACTGGATGTTGGTTCCACCTATCCCACGAACTTCGTTTTGTCATTCTGTGGGATACCTCTGTCCTCACACGCAGTCTCTTTCATTTATCTGATGTCGCCCTGAACATGGTTCCGACTACACATTTAGTCTCTGACTATCCTCTACCTGGTTGCTCTCAATTCCTTGCTCTCTCTGTCTTATACAACGTGCTCTCGCATCGAACCTCGGACACACGTCTAAATACCACCCTCATACACAGTTCTCAAGCGCGATTCACCAGAGAATCATATTCGCTTAAAAGCCTTCTCATTGTTTCATGTAGTAATTACATTCTTTTCATAGGTATTTACGGAATTTCTACTCTTCTCTCAGTGATTACTAACGAACGGTTCGATATGAGATTCAGCGTTATTATCGTTATTCTTCCTCTTGGAAAGATTTGTATGCGCTGCTGTATAGTTCTGAGGAAGATATCCATTACTCCACCAGCTTCTAACATTCATATTCCTACTCGTAATCAGGGATTGTTGAGTAAGATATTAGGTTCACCGTTACTATAGCTTAAAAGTACCTCTCTTAATGGCAATCTAATACAAACCTTAGAATACTAACTGGTATATATATTATATATATCATTGTGATGAGCTATCTTCCCTTTTCTAATGCTTCTTGGTATTAACTACTCAGCTATAACGGCACGTTAAGGTAGGATCTATTACTCTCATGATTCTAGCATGCTTATATATATTATCTATACGTATAATAATATAATTAAACAAAGATAATAATTAAATGTATATTTAAATGAGGACTTCTAAATCACTAATCAATACATATCCTCAGTAGTTCTTATATCTTCTAAATAATTATACTCATATATTACCCAGATCTAAGTCTAACTGTAACTAGACTCACACACCCATAGTATAATCATCTACATCTGAGACTTTGAAAACGATGCGACATAATAATCCTACTCATAATGGATACACATTAACTTTCAATCAGATAAACTCCACTCGCATAATAACTCAAATGAACAAAAAGCGTCTCGGCACTCTATGTGAGCCGAGCTTCACCCGAAAATACTATATGATCTTCAATTTCCTCCATACGTACTGATCACGTTTTAAGATCGGCTCCTGTCTTCCACGACTTCACCACAGATGTCATCTCGCCAGATGTGACAACCACGCTTTCTCAATTATATTGCACATTCTCAGTCCACGTTACTTAACTCAAAAGAGTACCGCATGTATACACCAGGTTTAATATTTTACAATTTACGACGGCAAGATGAGTGAAATAAAATAAAGGGTTCAATTCAAAATAGTATAATTAACAAGTCATATTATGAATCCATTATACGTACCGAACTGTATTATTTCGATCGATATCGATTCTATCAAATTAAACTCCTGATACCATAAATTTTAATAATTTTAGAGTTGCAATTGAAATCCCTAACTCAAAGTAGATACGTTCCAAGTGCAATCGGACTTAGTTTCAACTAAATACTATATAAATCAACTCATTAATACATAACTCATATGCAGTAAAATTCCTTACTTGATACTTAAAGACACCACCCGTACAATCCCTCTCAACTCCAATCAACCCTATGTTGCACTAGCGACCTCGTGCTCTTCACCCACGATTCTCCCTAGTATCATAATAATTTTCTTCACTCTCCTCTATTTTATAAACCCATGAAATCTCAAAATTAACCAACTGCCTATCCCGACTCAATTTTATGCGGACAACCTTGGCAACCTTAACGTGCCATTTCATTCCACCTAACCCTCCTATCACACATATCTACTCCTACTTACGGTACCCCTGCACCGACTATAACCTTCCGCCATTAAACTACTCTCACTTCCTACAAGATCGATCTCACCTAACTCTTGAACCACCCGTCCACTTCCGCTTGCCTCTGTCCAAATTCCGTGACTAATCTCTCTCACCTCTCCACACTGCCTATTTCTCTTCGGCGCCTTTACTCATCTACAATTGGTGCTCAATGTTCTTATTGTTCACTCTGTGGTTGTGTTATACCACTTATACCCCTATACTGTCCATTTAACGTATCAAGTCCCTTCGATTTATAGTTCCATTTTTCTCAATTTACATATGTATTTGATATCAAAATTGTAATATGATTATATCTTGCCGGAGCAAAGCTATAACAAACTTGATCCCAGTTAAACTAATTATTCCTAAATATACTGTGATCATTCTTTTCATTAAAATAGTAACAAAATAGCTCGTTTTTCAATTCAATAGAAAAAAATCCTTGCCGAGCAATAAATAGGGGCCTAATGATGACCTGATCGAATTTGTTTAGCGCACTTACTTGCAACTAAGTATATTATTTGCGACAATAACCACTACTTTCAGTCCGAGTAATGGATTTGAGATTATACAGAGCAGATAATGTACTCGAACAATATGACTTTAGACTCTCGAGTGGTAAGCATTTCTACTCTCTGCTTGTGTGCTCCAGGAGCTCGTGTCCTTCTCGAGATAGACTCACAAACAACTGCGAGGCCTACTTATGTGTCGAATACGTAGTTGAATGACCTCGCTCCGCGATATATAAGCAGGTTCAGTAATAATATTCACACTTCATTATTATGAGAATTACAGTTATTATTAACTTAATTTACTTAAATGCAACATAATATGTCTCAAAAAATATATAAAATGAATAAATAAAATCTAATTAAAGATATATGTGACCATTCCGGCTAAAAATGCTCCAACCTAAGGTAAGGATCGGCTAAGAAATATGCTCAAATTACATACCTAGTTCACATTGTAAATGTACCAGATGAAGATAGCATATCTCCACCTCACATCACCTAAGTTGCATAAAGCCAGATTTTCTCTTTTTTCCTTAGTAGTGTGATAAATTCTAGAAATAGAACATTGACATTAAAACTAATAAAATTTTATATTGATTATAAAAAATTGTCAGAATGCTCAATTAATATAAACCAATCTCATGCAATTTTAATAATAGAAAGACATAATAAAGAAAACTAAATACCATTTATATAGTAATACTTGTTAATAGTCAATCGTGAAGTAATCCAAAGTATCTATAAATAATTATGGAGTAACCTAATACTCCAAAAGGTAAGAGTAAGCATAGTTATCGGCCAGATATGAGTATTGATGTAATTCTAAAGACATTAGTCCATACATGTTAATGACATTATTTTTTTTAAGCGGAAATATTAAAAATAATTATGATTGTAATAATAAAAACTAAATAGAAATTTATAACTTTTATTATTAGTAATGACTTTACAATATTGGATTATAATTCTACAACAGAGGCAATATAATAAGATTAAAAAATGCGATGATATAATGTCCAGTAATCCTGAGTAGGAGCTTTGTAATAGTATACGGATATTTCATTGGCTTCGGGAGAATGTAAGAAACCCAGCTCTTAGACACAATTACATAGCGATTTTATACTGAGATTAGACATGAGAATTCTGTTAGTTCTATGGAAGGAGCCCTAATATTATGCCTACCGAAATTACGTTTCGTAGTAATAATTTTCTTGTTTTTGATGATCTTTCATTAAAATAACTTGTGTCGTTCGATGATACGATCAACCCACTTCTATATAAAATATATTTTGGTTAGAATAATAGGGACAGTGTTCAATTACATGGCGCAGAACACTGATATCAAAATTACTACTTACAATACAGAGCGATAAATAGCTCATATGTATTACTCTAAGTGTGTGTTATTCAAGAGCGATATGTCTACTTATAGAGTCCAAAAAATATGAATTTAGTGGAGTTAAGTTCGGTTAATGAGATAAATGCAGAAATGTTAAGGCGGAGAAACTATCAAGAGGCGTTTAGCATATCGCGAAAATTAAAGTTAAGTTAGTTAGGTTAAGTAGTTTGATATAATAAGTTTATGCGATAGAGTGTAATCCATCTGGAGTGAACATCGAGGAATGATAGACACAGTGTGCTCGATGTTAGTGGCAAATAGAGAGTCTCCTTATTATCCACGCACAGGTGTGAATATGAGCCACTATGCAAACTAGGCTCTCGTGTATTGGGGGTTAAGTCATAGGTTACATGAAGCAAGAGGCCAAAGATAGAAATATGATTATGCTTAGGCACTGAAAATTTTTAAGCGAACTATCCTAACAAGTGATTTAAAGTTAGAAATGCAGTATGGCAAAAACTGATGATAGAGGTAAATTGCAGGGTATTCGCTTGAGTAAAACAGTATTAGGCGGTATAGGTAAAGTTAGTTATAGTATAGTATAGGTGTGATAGATACTAAGCCCCAAAATTTAGTTAGTTATAGTGAAAGATCTATAGGTAGAAACATTAATATATAAGCTTATAAGTTTTTATTGTGTCGCAATATTAGATATAGTATAGTATTAATTAAGTAGTATTCAGATATCTCAAAACAGGAGTCTTAAAAGTCGCATATAGACCCGTAACATTTTAATTCAAAATAATTAGTGCGAGGGAATTACGAGGTAATACAAATAAAATCTTTAAACCCAGAGCGGGCTTGTGGGTACTGGATATACTGTCATATTATCATTGTGAGATAAAACTATCTTTATAGTTATCGTGAAGTTGGGTATATTTTCACCTATATAAGTCAAAGAAGATTCATGGTTTAGATAAAATAGTTATTGGCTAAAGCGTTCGAGGTCTTTACAATCACACATGAATATTTTAACAATTTAATAGTATGATCTCTCTCTCTTTCTCTCTCTTTCTCTCTCTCCTCTCTCTCTCTCTCTCTCTCTCTCTCTCTCTCTCTCTCTCTCTCTCTCTTAGGATTCCTAAATCATTGTAGTGTGTTTCCTCCAATTCCATTCTATGCATCTTGCTTAGAGGAAAGTCATGGTCTATTGTACCAAATGCTTTGGTAAGATCCAATGAAAGAAACACTAATGAATCTTTACGTTCTATGTTTTAATATGTTTTTTCAGTCAAGCATTTAAGAGATTCAGATGTTGATCTGCCATTTCGAAAGTCAACCTGAAAGTTTTTAAGAAAATTATTTGTATTAAAATATTCAGTTATTCAATTTAATACTAATTTTTTATTCGTATTGCAAATTGTTTGTGAAATTGAAATCGGTCTAAAGTTATTGGATGTATCATCTTTTTTATGATTTTTCTAAATCGCCTTGGAATTTCCAGCGTGAAGGCAGATTTATAAAGATCTTTTAGGGAGAGAAAATTAGGGGTATGTCGGCAACGATTTTATAAATATTTTTGGGTATGAAAAAAATAATACACCATTTCTTTTACCTTAGGTCTTAAATAATAATATTAATAATAATAATAATAATAATAATAATAATAATAATAATAATAATAATAATAATAATAATAATAATAATAATAATAATAATAATAATAATAATAATAATAATAATAATAATAATAATTTAATAATAATAATAATAATAGTAATATATATATAATAATAATAATAATAATAATAATAATAATAATAATAATTAATAGCAACAGTTATACTCATACCATAATTGCTGAGTACTCAAATTATTATTATTATTATTATTATTATTATTATTATTATTATTATTATTATTATTATTATTATTATTATTATTATTATTATTATTATTATTATTATTATTATTATTATTATTTATTTATTTATTTATTTATTTATTTAATTTTTGAATATTTATTCTCAATGTTTAACAGAAATTAAATAAACACCCTAAGAAACATTCTTATTATTTGTAAATAAAATCTGTTTAAAATAATAAATGAGGCTAATCAGATGCTCGTAAAAGAACTTCACTTTAATTCTTATTAAATTTGTTCTTCATTCATAGATCAATATCAGAAAAACCAGGAACTCAGAGAGAAACTTCTCAAAAACTACGACAAACTCTCCATTCCTCACGTTGATAAATACAACGGAACGGTAGAAGTCTTACTCACTTCAGGTCAGGAGAATTCTTTGGCGATAGAAACTCAAAATATTCACAGTTACCATGAGTTCAATAACATAGGCATAAACAAAGCTGGTTCTTTTCCATTTGCTCCTTCATTTGAAATTATTTACCATTTTTTCATTTAGAGAAGAAGTGCAAACGACGCGGCCCATGGATTTCCATTTTTAGTAAAAGTATTTTATGTTGTATAATATAAACGAAATTGAATTTTAGGTAATATTAATGATACATTTTAAGAAAAATCCCTACTGGAAAAGATTAGAACACAATGTCTTTTCTTATTTTTTCTATTATTTTAAATAAAAATTTTTAACCGAACTACCAAATTCACTCCGGCGGAGCCCTTCAAGGATGGTGCAGAAAATAAAGTACATAAAACCCGCCCAAGCCCAAGTCATACGCAAATATCAGGTGAGAGGCAGAACGTTGAACTTTATAGTGAGAAGATTAAATTACAATTTTAAAATCAATAAGATGGAGGTAAGTGCTCCACAGAACAGAAGTAGTGGAAAGAAAGAGGTCACCACAACGAACGAGTCTGAGGTTTTTAATTACTCAAGCAAAATTCATGCGAAATGCAATGCACTTCTTTTGCTGCGTGGACGAATCGCAATGGTGGTGTTGTGAAATGCGAGAGATGTAATTCCCCTGAGCATATTCCATTGTATAAATTAAAGAAAAAAGATGATCAACGTTTACGTTGCAGAATAGAGGGTCAAGGGAGTTTTGAAGAAGGAAAGTTTATTAGTTTCTTAGCTTTAAGCTCAACCCTATCCAGTAGAATGCTGTTGCTGGAACTCCCTCACATGTGAAAATAGTTCTCCATACAAGGGCAAACTTGAGTAGCTGTTCAGATGAAAAAAATCCCTCAACCTGAACAGAGCTCCCAGCTTCTTTGAGGCCCACCTTACTTCAAACTATTGCCAATATGAGTGTTTTCCAAAACAATTTCTGCAAACGTTCAGATCAAGAATGTTTATGCTGTTCATAGATGAGACGTTAGAGTCATCGAAGGAAATGGGAAAGCTGGGAGGTGTTTTTGAGAGGAAGACGTAAAGAAGGTAAGTTTTAAAGAATTGAATTTTACAAGGTGCGGTGACATCACCAGGAAATTCCATCCAGATCGGCAAGAATAGAATCGGAAAGTTGAAGGCGAGAGGCAACTCTAGACGCAAAAGAGGGAGCAGATTTGAAATAAATGGAAGAATGGAGAGTTGAGTCATCTGCATAAGATGGCTGAGTTAGAAGTACAGCTGAGGAGATCGTTGATGAAGAGATGGAACAAAGTTGGAGATAGAACAGAACCTAGAGGAACGTCACAATTAATGAGAAAGGAGGAAGAGGACGCTCCATTAACGAGTTCTGATATGGAGCGATCAGAGAGAACTTGACAAGAGATGGAGGAAACCCAAGAGAAGAGAGCTTAGAAAGTAGTGGAGTGTGCCATAACATCGGTGAAAAGCTTTGAATACGTTAACCGTTACCACGCAAGACTCCCCATAGTCCCTAAGTTCAGAAGACCATAACTCAGTTAGATAGGAAAGTCTGTCACCAGTTGGCCTCAAGCGTCTAAAGCCATAATGATGATCTGAAAGAAGGGAATAAGACTCCAGATGATCCAGGAAATGAAATTTCGGAAAAAGTTTCAAATAATTTAGATAGAACACAAGTGCAAGCTATTGGATGTTAGATAGAAGGATCAGAGAGGCTACCCTTTTTCGGTATTGGCTGGATATTTTCGGGCTAACAGCCTGATAATAATATAAGTTATAAGAATCTGTAGGTCTCTTTGTTTAACGTTCGTTCCGTGCTTTCCCAGCCACTAGCCTTTTGCATTGATAGGTCTCAGGAACTCATGCACCCGATCATGTGAATTCAACAGTAGAGGACATGGGAATCTTTGAGATGAGAAGAATAGGAAGAGGGATGCTTGGAATCCGGCCAGGATAGAATAGCATCAGAAAGTAAGGGCGAGGAGATTGACCTTTTTTAGAAAATAGAGGTTTAAGCACAGATCCGTCAGAAGTGAATAGGAGGAGGAAAGGCAGCTTTGCATGAGAGATTAGAAATATTGTAGTTTGGGCATAGGACTGAAATTTTTTCAGTAAGTTAGTCAGAAACTAAACAGTTAGGTGTACTTTCTTTTAGTTAAAGTTGCACTCAGTCTGTTTACTAGTAAACCCGTAACGATTTCCAAGCAGAATGGAATTTAGGAAGAAGATAGGAGAACGAGAATTTTTCCATTGCCGATACGCACTGCCTCTGAGGTTATTATAATTAAATTAAGAGCTACAATATTGTTGTCAGTTTACCGATTAGGGGGAAAAAACTGTATTTTATCAGAGAAGAGTGATGTCTTAAACATATAAGTTAAGCGTTATGTTCGGAAAAGTGGCTTAATTCGATCTGAGATATGTGTTAATTAAGTCCTTAATTTAATTTGTTCCAGATGTTGAGAATACTGAATGGTTTTTCCTTCCTCACCGCCTGCATTAATGTGAGGAGGAACCCAGCCCCTAATGGGGTGCGTTTGAATCTCCTAAATTAAAAGGACCGTCATTTAGGATGGGAGAAAGTACAGCTGTCATAAGAGCCAGTAAGATAGTCAAAAATGGACGTGAAAATCTGTTTCCATTAGCAGTATTTAGTATCAGCAACAAAATATAAGTATTAATTAGAGAGATAGATTTTAATCATAGAACATCGAAGCTAGGATATTCAAGGTTCTCAGAAGTGTCTTAGGATGTTTAATGTTTATATAAGAACAGACTCCACCATTCTGTCGAAAATTATAAAAACGTTACTGCTGTAAATATGAAGTTTATTTGGAAAAGAATTCCTAGCGAGATGGGTCTCATGCAGTAATAAAATGGGTGCTCTTGCAATACATGAAAAACCGATTATTATCGAAACCGATAGCATATATTTTAAATGTCAATTTTTAACCCCCGACTGCACCTACTCCCACGTCTACTCTATCCAGTCATTCAAACAGCCATTCACACAAACAAACACCCACAAGCGCTCGTACACAGTAATTGATAATATCAAGCAATAATTAATCTAATTAGAGCGAGATAATCTTTGATAACACTGGTCTGCAACATTCTAGAGGTCTAAGGTTTAACAACGGTTGTAACATGTTTTTTACAGCGGGAATTCAAAAATGTATCTCATTTTCTTTTATCAGGTCAAGTTTTTTGTGCTTTTAAATATTAAGAGGAAATAAATATGAAAAGAAATGACTTACAATTCAAAAAATTTTTATTACTAAATATTAGCTTTATATTATCCGACGATGTACAAAATACAGACAAAAATATGTGGACAATCACGATCAATGTAAAAGTAAAGAATGAGAAGACAACATGAAACAGTTGTTAAGGAATAAGTATTTTTCGCCAGGATTTTGCTTATGTTTCCCTTGTGTAATGTCTCTCTTGAGGCACCAACATTAGTCCGCAAGCATGCTAACATCTTAACTGCCTTGGTACCTCTCTTCTATTGCACGAATATAATAGAATCGTTCACTGTGCTCCTCGCTAAAGTCACCACAGTTTTCTGGAAGGTATTGTAAATGAGAATGAAGAAAATGCAACTTTATGGACGTGCGTGAACCGAGAGCCTGGAAACACTGCAAGAGCTCTTTCACAAATTATTCATAATCTAGTCTTCGATGATTGGCCAGGAAGTTGTACACAATTGATGTAAATGAGAGCCAGACAGCTCTCTCATTTCCTCCCATACTTTTGATAAATATCGGATCTTTCATAAGTTCCATGATCTGAGGCCCATCAGAAACACCTGCTTTCAGTTTAACTCGCTAACGCCAGGAAATTTTCCTCGGGAATGCGAAAGTTATACCCCCTACATTCAGTGCTTTGACAAACTTTTTCATTATTCTAAGATTGATATGCAGCGGTGGAAATAGAACTTTCTGCCTATCCACTAGAGTGTGGGACATAACTTTGTGGAAACCGACTTCCAAACTTAACATCATTACTGGCCGGTCTCGCTGTACATATTGTTGCTTGTTTGCATGGCTATCCCACATGTATATAATATAAAGCAGGGATATTCAGTGTAGCCACCGTGAAGACAAAGCACCATATACACAACCTGTAAATAGAAAAGAAAACATGTATTAGCATGAAAACGGTATTAAACAGTTATAAACATTTATCTTGACATCTGTCAGCCAGTCTTCACAATCCAAATAGTGGATACTCTTTGTTTTAATAGTCTTATTCTTAGATGAATTTTTGAGT
This sequence comes from Trachelipus rathkii, assembly GCA_015478945.1. Taxonomy (NCBI): domain Eukaryota; kingdom Metazoa; phylum Arthropoda; class Malacostraca; order Isopoda; family Trachelipodidae; genus Trachelipus; species Trachelipus rathkii. The sequence continues at coordinate 17,609 of JABUQX010034087.1, read as the reverse complement.
TTAGTTTACACTTCACTTCAATATTATCCAAATTCCTCATACGAAATACTCGCCTTTCAAGTTTCAATATCTATCACTAAACCCATCTTTATCACTGATTCTCTACCTATCAGTCAATTTCTTACAGTAAACCAGAAAAACTTCCTTGTCTGAACAGAAATACTGTCGCATTTCTTCAATACGTCTGCGGTAACATGAAAATGTAGTTCCAGGAGCTAATAAATTCTTTTCGGAAGTCGTGATCCAAGCAACTGCGATGATTCTTTGGACAAACACAAATCTCGTGTCAAATCTTTTAATTCCGCTTGGCTTAAGGGTGTTTTGGATACTGTATCGAATCATCCACATGTAATTCTTTCCTTGTATTTATGGCAACATCAAAGAGGTCTTGTCCGAAGATTATTTTGTTGATGTAATTTCAATTCTATTATTGTATATGCATAGCACAACTGGGATACTTAGTGTTTCTTTATTTTTCGCGATTTTAGTCTGCGAATTAAGATGGGAAAAGACATTAAATATTGTCAAATAATAATGTCTATATAAATATATGTAATATATATCTCTCTCAAAAACGCCTCCTAACCCTACACCATTTCCTATCTCTCTCTATATGGGTACTAGCTTCCATTAAGGAATGAACATAAAAAGGCTATTTTTTCTAAATATATATATATCTATATGATAACTTTACAATGAACTATATATTATCAAAGTGATATACACGTTATTATATATTTATTTGTTATTATATATATATATATATTATATATATATATTATATATATATATTTATATTATAGTATAAATATATATATATTATATTTATATATATGTGTGTGTGAGATGTGTATTATATTACTATAATATAGTTATATTATATATATTATTATAATATATATATATATGTAGTGATAGAATTAAGATTATAAATTCATGTCGGATATATTTATGATAAGGGTTATATATACTATATAATGTAATTTAATCAAAATTTTATTTTAGTTTTTCTACATCTATTCTATCGTACTGATGATTCATAGACTACAAATTATGTATATATATATAATGGCTTACAACATTATATTACGCACGCAAGTTTTATAAATTATGGTTCGGATATATTTATGTACAGAGTATTTTAGACTGGGGGGGGAGAGAGAGAGAGATGAGAGAGTTTTAATATGCACTATACTATGTTGATGATTCATAGACTCAAATTAGTGTAGATGCGCGGGAATCAGGTGGCATCTGAATTGATCTTATTCCCCTCTGCGTGCTTGAGAACATGTGGAGGAGGGCAGAGAGGGCGAGACGATTATGAGTCTTCTTGTGACTAAATCGCTGCGAGGACTGGCACGACAGGGGTGTGGTGCAGCGAATCATGGTGGGGCATCACTTAATTGATTTTGATTCAGATGCTACTGTTATGAATAGTAGGGAAAACTATCGCCCAATTGTTTACGGGAGGAGTTTCCTTGAATTTTAGGAACTCAGATTATTGTCAATTCGTTTGAACTGACTTATTTGGATTCGTTTGGTGTAAAGGGGCCTCAACTCCACAATCAGTTTTTCAAGAGTCGAATGAAGAAAGGATCTGAGTAGGTTTGCACTCCAGTTTCTTTATCAGACAAGCTATATTTCTTTGCAGGTTCTTAGCAATATGTTGAAGTACGTGCAACTACTTGATATATTTATAACTAGGATAAGTGAATTGAGTGGCTATTCGAGAAAGGAGGAGAATGTATGTGTATATACCTACCTATTTCACAGTTGATGACCATATTGGTGACTTGTCGCGTTTGTTGTTAAGATGATTGGTGGCATCACTGAATTGATTTAGTTCAGTTTATTATAGTGACTTATCAATAGCTTGATTTAAACTATCTCAGTCTGTATTTTATGGTAATTTCATTTGAGTTGTTCACAGTAATATTGTTAAAGGGTACTAATAGGCATGTATATAAACAATTTAATTATTCAGATGATATGCACTTTTGAATATTTGATTATGGTCACATTGCGAGGTACAATTTATTTATTGAGAAAATAATTAGAACTGTTACCACTTCATGTTAATATGAAAGCTAATTAAGTCAATTAATTAAGAATAACGATATATAACGAAAAACCAGCTTAGGTGTTAGGAATATTAACGATTATTTAATTATATTCATACTATTATTTTCCATTTTTTATTATTTATTATTTTTTAATTGATGAATACTACATGTTATATTATAGCTTTTAAAGATATTGGTCAAGTTTCAGAAGAATTGATAGACATTCAAAGATATCGAATTTTTTCTCAATAAACTCAAATCGATTTGAATCTTATGTAATTCACATGAGTATTAGAATGAATTAGTAGTTAAGTACTTATAATGTCTATATCTATATATATATATATATTCAGACTATTATTTACTCTCTTCTCAACGATTCCGTCAACCATATTTATATATACTACACCTATCAGTTGCCAACTTTACTGATAAACAGTCAAACTGATTTAATTATCTTTGATAATTATTTAGTTTGTTTTGAAGATTTTTATGCATACATCAATGAAACATAGTGCAATGAGCTATTTGTGAGAAGTTGCAATTGAAACTATTCTGTTTCTATTAATGAAGAAATGTAAATGCCGTACGATAGAATCAATATAAATGAAAAAATCACAGATAAAATTTGGTATACACCTTTCCTATAATGTATCTTCGATACAGAAGATATAAGTAATTTCAAGTATTATTATGTATATAACTACAATCCCAAGGCTGGAATCTATTAGATAAAAGTATAAACAAACATGTGAGTAAACTATTATAATAATATTTTAAAAGTATAAATATTTTGAAATAACTATATTTTCTACACACCATCAATTAGATCGTTAAAGATTCAAGTATATAATAGCTATTCATTTGTCACTCACAAATAATGACATACTCATCCGTATCTAATATGATAATTAATATCTCTTTTCTTTGAAAATGACCTCAAATACTATAGTTTACCTTACAATTATTCTACATAGAAAATAAGAAATATATATAAATCAGAATTAATAAAATTATGGATATTGTATATGTATTCATTACATAGCTGTACTAAATAATTAACGGAGGAGGTATCTAAAGCCTCATATTTATTGAATACTTTAGTATTATAAGTATAAGAGAACAATAGAAGATTTTTTATATTTATCTATTTAACAATATATTAATAATATGTACATTCTATCTAGTTATATTATTAACTTATTTTGTCAGGATATATAAATAAAATTTTATTCAGCCTTACTTTCATTAATTTACAAGAATTACGGCATTAGGCTAGTAATAATATAATAATTAATAATAATAATAATTATACATAAATCATAATTATAATAATATTAATTATAATTATAAAATAATACTATATATAAGAATTAAAATAAATAATAATAATTTAAATATATATTAATAATAATAATTAATATATAATATTAATAAATAATATTAATAATATATATATATATAAAATAATAATAATAATAGTTAATTATTTACTAGTAAATTATTAGTATATATATATTTATTAATTAACTATTATTATATTATTATATTATTAATTATTAATATATTTTATATATTATATTATTATTATATATTTAATTATATATTAATTATTATTGATTATTATATTTAATTTATATTTAAATATTAATATTATATTTATAGTGTAGGAAGACAAAATATAAGAAGTTTATCGATTTTCATAATAAAGCGCTAAGTAAAGTTTACCAAAAAATTAATGAAACATAAAGAGCAATAAAATTTATAACTAGGACGCATATAATTGTTAGATTAAAGTACATTTATTTGACACTAAACATAGTAATTAATACTTATTACCCACTCATAATAAATGTGGAGTAATTAATGTTCAAAGTATAATTTGAAGGATGTGTGTTTATTTATCGAGTTTTTATTATAACTTGCAGTAAATATTAATATAAATAAATATAAACAGAGAATCAAACTAAAACACTGAAATATATACTAATGACAAGTATATACGATTTAGGTAGCCTATACCTACCCTCCCAATTTGTATAGTCAGTATATAAAAACATATATATATAATACACCTGTAAAGGTTTAAGAGTAAATACATTTTATATTTCTATACAATATTTAGGTACATTATTAAAGTTGTAAAATGTCTTTTAACATTTTCTTTTTAATTGTTCAATTAAATAAAAAATAAAAAAAAGTACTTATCAAACTTCTACTATAAATTAATTATAACATAGTTCAAATAAAATTTCTTCCTGGGGGTTGTTGATTAATATATATATATAGATATATTATTATTATATATTTAATATATATTATATATATAATATATATATTATATATTAATTTATTATACTTACTATTATATATATATATTATATGTAATATTTATATATATCTTTATATATACATAATATATATATATATATATATGTAATATATATATAATTTAATTAATATATATATATATACTATATAATAATATAGGTATATATATATTATATATTATATATACTTAAATATAATATATATAGAAAGTATATATTTAATCGATGACTGCGTACTTCTCATAATTTTCCTCTCGATATCATCTCTCTCATCATTCTTATTGTTGTGTTATAATCTTATATATGGTATATTTACATTATATCTCTCTATCTCTCTACTTATAAAATATAATATATTATAATATGTATATATATATATATTTATATATATATTTAATTATATATAATATATATATATTATATATATATTATATATATATATAGTATTATCTATATATATATTAAATAAATAAACTTAATATATATAACATATTAAATATAATATATTATATTATATTATATATATAATTTAAAGTTATATAATTATATATATTATTAATTAATATGATATTCATTATAGATATATATAATATATATTAAATATAATATAATATTATATATATATATTAATATATAATATATTATTAATATATTATAATATTATTATATATAATATATTATTATTTATATATACTATATTATAATATATATATATTATTATATATATATACTATTTTATTTATAATTAATATTATATATAATATTATAATATAATATAATATATAATATATATTATATAATTAAACATAATTATATATATAACATAAAAAATATTTTTACATAAGATACATTGCTTCTAAATTTATAGTATATCAGTATTATCTTTAATTTAAAAATTTGATCGTGATGGAAGTAGTTCTGAAGTTCTCTTATTCTTATTCTTTTATTATTATTTATTATTATTAATATTATTATTATTATCTATTATATTATTATTATTATTATTAATTACTTATTAATTTAATTATATTATAATTTAATTAATATAATATTAACTTTTATATTATTTTAAATATATTTAAGTAGTTAAAATTTTAAATATCTATATTTTTATTTATTTATTATATATTGTTGTTATATAAATATTAATGTTATTATAAAAGAGATTGCACAACTTCCTACTAAATTATTAATATATATAAGAATTTAAATAATTAATCTATTATTATTAAATTATACACTAAATCTCACTCCTTTGAACAATCAATTATATCTAATAAATATTTATTTTAAATATAAATAAAGGATAAAAATATAATATTTAAATTACAAACGAATGTGTTACACTGTCTAAGAAATTTGTTCTCGGCATTTCGAGTAACCGAGTGTGCACCTTTTTATAATTGATTGAAAATAGCATTATTCCAATGACGATAATTCTGTAAATATTTGTTTATAATTTATTATATAATAATCTTAATTATATATATGATATATATAATTAAATTTTATTCTATTCATAATTGAAAATTTTTATCAAATAAATATAAAGAAGAATTTCATTGTAACTTTAGAAATTTTATAGAAGATTCACGTGAGATATTCGTTTCATATAATTGAATTACTAAACTTCGTGCTTAAGTATTCGATGCACATACTCCAAGATAAGCTACCCGAGCAGCCCCTAATGATGTATATATATACTATTATAGTAAATACAGTATATGTATAATTAATATAATTAATATTATAATTAATATATAATATATATATTAATAATATTATAATATAATATATGTAATATATGATAATAATATATATATATATACATTTTATATATTAATATAATATATATTAATTATTTAAATATTAATATGAATACTTATTAATATATATATTATAATAATAAATATAATATATATAAGTTATTATATATTAATATACTATTTATATATATAATATTATATATATATATATAATAATATTAAAATATACGTATAAATAAATATATTATTATATATTGTGATATATAATATAATATTAATATAATATATTATATATTATATATATATTTATATAATATATCAATATATATTATATAATATATATATACTATTAACTTAATATATTTATATATTAATATCTAATGTTTAGCTTTTTTATTTCTTAATGTCGAAAAAAGAAAGTAAATTTTCTTTCCTTTCAATTAAAACTGATAAATTATAACATAACTTAGAAAAGTCTTTATTGAAAATTTAAAATATTTGCACATTAATTGGTCATTGGTTGATAATACTGACTTTCAAGCCTGGATGAGCAAGACCCATACATTTACTTTGATTTTATATAGGTGTTTTATTCCCGTCTGCGTTTTCCACCGATTGACATTTATTTTTATTTTCCAATTTTTGTTACACATATTATTGAAAATTGGCAATAATCCGATTGGTTTAGTTCACAAGTTACAACACTAAAATTTTGATAAATAAAAAATAATTGAGACCTAACCCTTGTTATCTCTTTAGATTGTTACATAAATATAAGTTATAATTATTTAATATTATTATTTAAAATAGTATTAATATAAATAAATATTATCTATAAATATATATATTAATAAATATTTATCTCAACGACCCTAACACTCTCACGTGACTTTCTTCGAGGCTAGCACCAGTTTACAATTTTATAGAATACGAACGGATTATTTCTTTCAAAATTATCATAAAGACTTATTTTATAATTCTTCACAATTTTTTGGCGGTAAAAATTTTAGTACAGTACTATATTAAAAAAGATATTTTCCCACAGTAATGTCATAAAATTGTAAAAATATTTATTCTCAGCCAAAAATGTAAGTAATTACTTTTTATGTAGGGATTTATAATAATACTATTTATTCCAAAAGGTGACCGGCTTCTTGGTCACATATTTAACCGGGAAATATACAGATTTAAAAACATATTTAATATTCAGGGTAGTAAACTACTGTACTATCTGAGGTATCGATATGATACTGACACATTTACGCGAATTTAATTTATTTTATCAAGTGATTTTATTGTTGTGGATTTTTATTATCCTAGGATACGTAATAAAACACTCCATTTCATTCTCTAACTAATATATATTTAGAATCAAATTAAATATTATAACTATATTTATGAAAATTTATCTTTATGGTCACATTTCAGTATTAATATAATATAATTATTTAATTATAATACTTAATAAATAAAAAAATCTCACTAAGGTATTGAAATACTCTATAATAACGCAATCATAGGAATTTTTATAATTGGGAATTTAAAGAGAAATGTAACTATATAAGTAAATTATATTATCATAAATTTTGTAATAATACAATTTGGGTATGTATACTATAATATATATATAACTACTATTTAGATTAATAATTATATGATTATATATACTATATATATCATAATATATTATTATAGTATTAATATTATTATATATCATAGTATATTATATTATAGTATTAGTAAGTAATATTAATAATTATATTATTATATATATATCAATTTAATATATTAATATATTATATTTTAATATATATTAGTAATATTTATATGATTATATTATATATTAGTAATATCAATATATATCTTATTATTTATTGATATTATATAATTAATTTATATATATTATACTATTATATTATATATATCTATATATATATAGTGATATATCTTGTTATTATATATATATATTAATAAGATATATATATATATATTATTTATAAGGTATATATATATATATAGTATATCATATATTATTATATATATATTATTATATATATTATAATATGATATATAGATATAATAATGTATATTATATATATATAATTAATAGATATTATAAAGTATTATGATATAAGTATACTAAAAAATTTATATATTGATTAATATATATATAGTTATATATATATATATAATTAAGTATAAACTTTATGTTATTAATAAATATAAATTATATATATCTTTTTATTATATATTCATATTTATGTAAATATTTTATTACATTATATAATATTATATATATTACTATTAAATATAGTATTAGAGGAAGAGCCGATAGAAAAGTGAATGAAAATTGGAGATAAAGAAAATAGAGGGAGAGAGATAAGAATGTAAGAGAGTACCGGATATAATAATAACTCAAATAATAGGTGTTCGGTGAGGAGTCGTCACACTGATAATTAACAGTATATAATATATATATACTTATTTTTAATATACCTCATTATATATTATTAATTTATATTAATATAGATTAATATATAGTATATAAATATATATTATATATATTATATATATATTATATTATATATATTAATTTAATTTATATAAGATTATATATTAGGATATATTTATAAGTGAAAAGTATTGAAATATTTTAGAAATTAATGTAGATGTATTTATAAGTAGACAAAATATTTTGTTCCTGAAAAAAGGCACGATATTCACACATGATTATGTTTTTCGTCTAATCAGTAAAAAAATAATGTATATCTGAGGTTCGTCATGAGCCACATACTGTCAAGTAAAATCGTAGTAATAAGTCACTTGCCACCTTAAGGAGATTTCATAAACAATAACTGTGTACTTTAACTTTACTGTGGTTCTAGAGAAACATGAGAACATTGAGTTTTGTGGTGAAGAGACTTTCAGAGTAATTGTATAATTTTCAGAAGAATAATACTTGCTACTTGAATTAATTCATACCATATAAGATTATTGTACGCGTATGAATTTCTATAACCAGTTGTAGGCAGTAAGTTATATGGATACGGTTTATTCTCACCTACCTCTGTTAATGAATTATAAAATTTGAACTTCATCATTATTATGTAAATTATTTATAGTAGGAAACTATAGTTTATCTGAAACATATAGGTGAAGTTTAAACGAAATTGATGATTAACTAGAGCCAATAAGTTGGTAAATAAAAAAGGAACGTAGTCCTCACCAAACTATAATATTTTAAAAATGCTAGAAAAACATTAAAAAATATAATAATTAGAGTACAAAATGCCCTTCAATATCTATAGAAATGTTTAATTTTGCTAAACAGTATTAATAAATTTTATATATTTTATAAATGACAGTAGACTGATGAATTTTAAGCAATCTCTAATAAACAATAATAATAAAGAATAAATATTAAGTATGTAATGAAGACTTTCAGTAAAGTAATTAATAATTTGTATTTTATATGATATAGAAAAATTATTTATAAAGAAGAAATTATAATTAGTAAGAATATTTTATCATTCACATTCCTTCATTCAAGTATCTAGAATAAAACTAATGCAAGCATTGTAGAGTCGTAAGAGATGAGTATTATTTATGTATTACTGTTTATGGACTGTCTCATAGTATATTTAGCATATGACCTCAGTTATGGCTATTCCTGAGTAACTTTATAAATAAAAATAATCTAATGAATATTTTATTATATAAATTTTAGGAAACATTTTCATTCTTCGAATGCTTATTATAACAAGTTGGCCCCAGCTCCGTTGGACTGTTACCAACATTTGTTTATATAACTTATATATATATATATAATATTATTATATACTAATATATATATTATATATATATATAGTATATGCATATAAATAAACAATATGTATATTATTTAATAGATATACTATATTATTAATATAATAATAATAAATATATATATATTACTATCTTCTAATTTATATATATTTACGACCCCATTTAGTAGTTTTTGAGATTTGTATTTTTTATCAATGTTTTTATTGTTGCATATCTTGAGTAGCTATGTATAACAATGAATTTAAGTTTGAGTGATCGGAGACTATGAATTACAATATATATACATTTACTAGACCTTTGCACTTTATGTATAAATTATTAACTACCGTCATTTATTTTTTTTTATTATGCTATTTTTATAATAAGATATATTTCGGCTAGTAATATACAAAAAGCTTCCTAATAATACAATGAATATTTATTAAAGTGGTAAAGGACGAATGTATTTCAAATATTTATTTAAAATTTTTCAGGTGTTAGTTTATTTCATAAACAATCTTACTATTTTTTTTAAATTACAAATTTATTTTATAATAAATTAATATTTACGAAAACTAATAATTTGTCATTGTAATATATTATATAATTATACTCTAATAAATATATTATAATTATCAAGTACGGGCGCGGGAACTCTCAAGTAACCTTACTTAACTCTTCCTTCCTCTCTCTCTTTTTTCTCTCCTCTCTCTCTCTTTCTTCTAAAATTTAATTACTATATATATAATATAATATTAATATATATACTAATTATATATTATATATATAATAATGTGACTATGTATAATTAGAATTGGGTTAAGCATACATTTGATCTTGTAATAATAAAATATCAATATAACATATATATAGTATATATATTATATATATTTAATATAGATATTAATATAATATTTATATAATACTATAATATTTAATTTACTACTTATTTAATATATTAACATAAATTATTTAACATGTAAGTAAAAGACTAATTATAATGGTACATTTCAGTATTTCTAATTAAAAAATTTTAGTGATCGGTATTGAGTTACCTATTGGTGAATTTCTTCACTTATTTCGCTTTAATTTTATTTTTATTTTTATATTATATTTAATTTAGTATTGCATCTGTCTGATTATTATTTAAAATGATTCTAAAGAAATTTTTACATTAGTATCCTTATTCTTATATTTATATTTTACTAAATATATATATATGTTATATTATACCAAATTAACTTAATATATTTATTATTATATAGGTTAATTAAACATATGCCAAAGGATCACTATATTTACAGGTATTTCGCATTCTAAGTTCATAATTTTAATTTATATTGTTATTTGAACTATCAATGTTAATTGTGTAAAAATAAAAATAAATAAACGGATATAGTTTTTAAAGTATATCCTTAAGGATATAGTAGATATAGGTAGAAAAAAAAAAAACTAACTTGATAATAAATATTAAAATTTCACGGATTATAGTTAGATGTATACTGTCTTTAATAAAATTTATCGACCTATACTAAGATAAACGTACACTGAAGCTATGTCAACGTTTATTAATTGTTTGATAAAAACACTTCTCAGTCAATTCAAGTTCAACCGATAATATAGTAGTTATTAATTTAATTTTTAGAAATAAACTAACTTTAATAAATAAATAAAATTAATATTAGTATAATTTTCTTTTTCAAAAATATAAATATAAGTACAATTTATTACGTAACTTTTATATGATAATTTTGCAGAATATGTCGTTTCTATAATGATACTCATTAGATTAAGTATATATACCCGAGCTCAAGTATCTCGAGTAATTGTAGTGATATTTGAGTCATGAATATATATATATTATATATTATAATATATATATAATAAAAGATAATAATATATATATAATAATCATCTAAATCTGTAATATTATATAATAATATATATATATATTATATAATATATTATATATACTAATATAATATTATTAATATTATTTATGAATGACATATACCGGTATATATATTTAGAGAGAGAGACTAAGTAAGAGAGAGAGAAAGATATATTATAGAGATATGAAAAAAAAGTAGATTAGAGAGAGAGATATTTATATAGATAGACATAGACATATGACTTAAGACAGTAACAGTGAGAAGACATAAGACATAGCATAGCTATATTTAGGTTTGAAATAACTCCATAGTTATGTTTATATATAATTTCTCAGATTCAGAAATATCCTAACTATATCTATACAGGTGACATAAGTGTACTATTTAAATTTTTAAATTTAGTTCTCAAATTAACTTCTGACTAGACAGCTAGTCAGATATGCCTATTTCGTTTGATATTTCGTTAAGTGTTACTGACAATGTTACGAGAACTTTGTGAGAATTGTAAAATATGTCGTATTAATGACAGGAGTAGCTTGATTGTTGAGTGAGAACGCTACGTATAATGCAGTTGTCTGTTTATATTGAAAAAAATGTACGCTGTAACTTATATAACATTATGAAATATTAAAAAGTATACTAGATTAAGCCTGAATCTTCAATCTTGCACCAAAATATCATACATATACTTTTTTTTTACTAAACTACACATTGACGAGAGTACAATGTTTTATTTATTATACTGCACTTAGTGTGCTCTTTGAATAATCAATTATCATATCAACCAGTTATTTGTTTATTTTATCTGTTTCATGCCACAGTTTACGTAATTTGTAATGTGTGAGGTAAGTATTCCTTCAAACTAAGTTGCGATCATCTCTTCCTCTCCCACTATTCATCAGACTTTTCTATAAATCGTGCAATGTCATAAGTATATTACATTTATTTTGTGAGAAAGTAGTTAGAAACTAATGTGAGGAAAAGAGTCCCACATTATAGCAGAAAGTTTGCTCTAGAACCTGTTTAAGTCTATCTAATATAAAAAAATACTTATTATTGTAAATAAAGAAAGATTTATAAATTCAGAGCCTATTACTCAAATAAAATATATATAGGTTAACTCATTTATCCATAAGACTCAACAATATAACCCTTTCCGATATTTGGAATAGCAAACTTTTAGCTCTTATAAAAATCAAGTGATCGACAATTATAACTATTAAATATATATAAGTATTTAGTAAAATAAAATAACCTTTTCACTTTCCCTTTTAAACTCACTCCTCCTCCTAGGCTGGCCACCATCAGATTTACAGATTAGGGTGCCTAAGACTAGGAAAACAAAAAGACAAAAATTAAGAAATAGATATGACACTACACTCTGTATAACAATACTGTAATCACTAACTTTGAGTCATTTTCAGAATGTTCTGAAGATTCAGAAAAATGGATTGCATTATTCACCACTTCATACATACCTAAAAAGATTTTAACTCCCATTTTACACTCAAATTGTGCTGGTTATGATCTAGATTTGTCAATGAACAAAATCGGCTGAGTGATATGACGATATTTTTACCTCTATATACGTATAGATACAAAGCCATGCTAAGTGACAGAGATTAACCAAGAAATTTATATATAAATATAGTCTCACTAATTTTGACTAAGACCTGAATACAACAGACAATTGATAACATATTATGTACAGAACGGTTTAGTAATTAAGTATTTTTTCTATTATATATTTATATATATATATTATATATATATATATAATATATATATTATATATATATATTATATATTTAATAATATAAAACTTATTCAATATGACTAAATTTTTAAATGAAATGTTTTATCTATTTATTTATGAGATTTTTTTTTATAAGCGCTGAGAATTTTTTTTTTTTTTAAAATAAAACTCAAATTCATATTAATCATATTAATGTTATTATTACTGTTTTTTTTATTTTATTCTAAAATATTTCATTTTTTTGAAAATATATTTAATATAAATGTTATTTTTTAAAAAAATTATTTAAAAATAATTTCTTGTTAACATTTTTAATCATGTTTTCTACCACTTAAATCCATTTTTATTTATATATTATATATATATATATATATATATATATAAATATATTTTTATACTATATTATATATATATTATATTATAATATTGTATAATATATATATATATATTAATTATAGTATATAATATATATATATTTATATATATAATAGTATATAATAAAAAATTCAGGACCATAGCCAATATATTAAATAATAAATCATTAATATAAAATAAAAAAAAAACTTACTAGTTCATAAAACATAACATTTCCATATATTTTTTTGATTCATGTTTCCGTCACCTACTTAAAGTTCATTGTTAGTCATCATATCTTAGCAAATATATATATTAAAAAAATTCAAAACGGATGGAGTGCGTAAAACATTACAGGACTATGGGGATACTATATATATCATATATATATTTATATATATATATATATATATATACTATTATATATATATATATATATATATATATATTATATTTTATCTACTATATACTATATATATATATAATATATATTATTATATATATTATATATATACGATATAAATATATATAGTATTATATATATATATATATTATATATATATATTTTACTTTTATATTGAAATATAAGTCCTGTACTTTATGATTAATCTTATGAATAGCCTTGGGGTCTGAAGACAATATAATAATAAATAATAATAAATTTAATAATTAAAATAATAATAATACTAATAATAATAATAATAATAATCCATAATATATAATAATAATAATAATAATAATAATAATAATAATAATAATAATATAATAATAAAATAATAATAATTAATATATAACAATAATAATAATAATAATAATATTAATAAATAATAATAATAATAATACATTAATAGATAATAATAATTATATTAATTATAATAATAATAATAATTAATTTAATATATTAATAATAATAATAATAATAATGAACAATACCACTATAACAAATAATTAATAAATAATATAATAATAATCAATAACATAATAATAATAATAATAATAATAATAATAAAATACATAAATAGATAATAAATAATAATGAATAATAATAAATAATAATAATAATAATAAAATTTTAATATCTTAATAGTTTTTTCTGATCAGGGTCATATTTCCTTTTATATATTCGTTTTCTTTTATAAAAGTTGTTCGTCAAGTCGTTCCTCAAGTCTGCAAGGGGACGTGCGACTTCCTCATGTCGTTCCTCAAGCCTGCAAGTGTGGACGCGTGACTTGTCGTTGGACTTTGTCTCGTACGAACAAGTCCATGGACAAGTCGTTCCTCAAGTCCGCTCGTGTGGACCTGGCTTTAGAAGTGTGAGCTAGGAAGTCCGTAGATGGAAAGTAGAAATAAAGTTGGAGATAGTACAGAACCTTGAGGAACAGAAAAACTAATGGGAAAGGGGGAAGAGATCGCTCCATCAATAAGAGCCAAAATGGAACGATCTAAAAGAAAATTAGACATGAACTACCAAATAGAAGGAGGAAACCCCCCAAAAAGGGGAGCTTAGAAAGTAGCGGCGAGTGCCACATCTGGACAAAATATTTAGATATGTCAAGATCCACCATAATGGCAGAAGACCATAGATCAGTGAGATAAGAAAATTTGTCACCAGTTGACCACGAGTGTTGGAAGTCATACTGACCATCTGAAAGAAGGGAAGGAGATTCCAGATGATTAAGGAAATGAGAGTTAAGGAGAGTTTCAAAGATTCTCAAATAAATACAAGTTAGAGGTATAGAACAATAAGTAGAAGGATCAGAGCAACTACCCATTTTAGGGATCGACTGAACCCATGCGAGCTTACACCACGGAGGAATAGTATTAGTGTTGGGGCATAGAGAGTAGAGTTGAACTTGGACAGGCACCCAGCTCAAAAGCTAACTCCCTCTAAATACAGGGAGGAATGCTGTCCGGGTCACTATCATTCCTAACCTTCACAGAACTCAGGATACTATGAACCTCATTATTAATAATGACGGGTAGAGAAATGGGATACCTAAAAAGAAAAGGAGCAGGAGGAGGGTGTCGGAATCGCCCATCGTAGAATTAGATAAAAAAAAGGAGGTCAAAGAGATTAGCTTTTTCAGAAGGAGTGTTAGTAACAGATCCTTCAGAGTGAATACAAGTAGGTAAGGCAGATTTTCAGATGTTTTTAGAGATGTTTTTGGCAGGAAACCTGAAATTTTTATCAGTAATAGAAAGCCAAGAAGATTAGCGCACTTCCTTTTAGTGAAAGATTGCTTAGTCTGTTGAATAATATCACTATAGCGATTCAGGGCAAAATAAAAATTTATAGGAGTGATAGGAGAACGATAGTTTTTCCAAGCCCCATAGACATTGTTTCGTCCTGAATGAAACAAGAACAAGTGCCATCGAACCATAAGTTTTGGGGAGAAAATGATTTAGTTGAAGATGGAATGAATCTGCTCATCCTTCGGTGATCACGACCCCTACTTTCTCAGCAGACACCTAGGCATTCTCCGAGCCAAAAGAAAATTTATTCCAACGGTAGTCAGCGAAGAAGATACGAAATGCCTCCCAATTTGCCTGATTAGAGTGCCAGAAAGCTCGTTCAGGACTGGGTGGAGCTGATAAAAATAAAGTGTTATACTTATGATCTTCAAGATTGTGATCAGAGTTACCGATAGGATAGAAAATGGTATAATTTTAGCGAGAAGGAGTATTGGTCAAGCATAAGTTAAGCCAATTTAAGAATTGGTTTGGGCGATCCGAAATATGTGTAGGTTCTAATCAACTGTTCTAGATCGTTAAGAATGCTAAATGATTTAGTCTCTGCCCCGGTTGTAACAGTATGAGAGAAGCCTAACAATTCACTGGGATTTACGGGGAAATCTCCTAAATAGAGGATCTTAGCATTTGGATGAGATGCAGCAGTCTCGTTGGAGGTTGTAAGATATTCAAAAAGAATTGAAATATTTGTTTCTTTAGGAGAACGGTAATAAAAACACAAGATAATGATAGTAGCAGGAAGACAGATTTTAAGCCACGGAACATTGACATTAGGAGATTGGAGATTTTCGAAACGTGTTACAGTAATGGTTATGTTTATATAGGTGCAGAAACCACCATCAGTTTGGAAATTGAAAAATAAGTTACAGTTAGTGGTGTTTAGGTTAGAAGAGATGGAATCAATGTCTAGTTGGGCCTCAGACAGGTAAAATATTAGAATAAGGGATAGAAAGGTGGTATTCAACAGATTCGGGATTAATACGAATGCAAGTTACATTAGCAAAGCCTATAGAAAACCCACCTCTACTTCTACCCCACTCTTCCTTCCGTGACCCTTCCCACGCTACCTCAACATTCACAAACAGCATTCATTGACACAAACACACACACACACACACACACACACACACACACACACACACACACACACACACACACACACCAAAGTAATAATGAATAAACTATAATAATAATCACCCGAACTTTTTTTAAAACCAGAGTTTTTAGAAAAGAGAAAAACTTAAAAATTTATTAGTTTATATAGAACAACGAAGAAATTAAAAAACTTAGTATTAACTAAACTATGTAAGTGCAAAGTACTAAACGAAAGAGCATCGCACAATACCAAAAACTTTATATATATATATATATATATATATATATATATATATACT
>JABUQX010034086.1:60000-65000 GCA_015478945.1 Trachelipus rathkii | reverse complement strand
ATATATATATATATATATATTATAATATATATATATATATATATAATATATTTATTATATATATAAATATATATTATATATATATTATATATAATATTATATATATATAGTATATTATATATATATATAAATATATATATTATATATATAAAGTATTATATAATATATATATATATATATTATATATATATATATATATATATATATATATATATATATTATATATACTTATATATATTTATAAAATATATATATATAATAATATATATATAGTATATATATTATTTATATAATAATATATTTATATCTATATATATATATATATATATATATTATTATTATATATTATATATATATTTATATATATATATATATATATAATATACATACATATATTTATATTATATATATATTATATATATAATATATATAATATATATATATATTATATAGTATTATATATATATATTATATTATATATTTATTGATTATTATTTTATTTTTATAATAGCGCCCTTCCCAAATATGGGAGGTTGGCGTCAGCTGCAGTCCACTTGCTGTGAATCTGCATCTAATGGGAAGATTCAAAAAAAACTGTTGAGGGTTCCATCTCAAGCATGCCTTATAGAGAGTCTTACTTTGAGATAGATGTCTGGTGTCGGATACAAACAAGCTCTATTGTCTATTATCAATATTCAAGAAGGACTGAGTATTTTTGCGGTCGATAATAATATTTCTATTAAAGAACTTTGGTCAAATTTTGCTGCTTCACCATAACGCTAGTAATAAATAGATATATAATATATACAAATAGACTAGTAATAGTAGACTAATCTAAGCTATAATAGATAAAATATATAGAGGGAATACGATAAGTTATACAGCCAAATTAGCCCTATGTAAGTATATATATATATATATATATATAGCCCTATATATATATAATATTATATTATACATTTATATATATATATATATATATTTATATATATAATTATATATATATAGTTATATAATTATTTATATATATATGTATATTATATATATATATTACTTATACTCCCTTAACGTACCTCTACAGAACTATATACAGTAAAATATAAGACAATCATAGTTGGATAAAACTATAGTTAACTAAGAATAAAAATCACTACACATAAACACGTAGACGTATAAATATATCACATAAATCTCAAAGGTGAAAATAAGTAGTGAGTAAGTATAAAGAGAACACTTACTAGAAAAGGACAACTAGGATATATAGTAAATAAACTACGTATAAGTAATAACGAATGATACCTAATATTCAGTAGTGATCATAGAAACGTAAATCAAACAGTACGTCTTAATAATAATATATATGACCTACAAACTAGTACATATACTGGTGAAGCCAAAATATATATACAGTATGTTAGCTATTAATTGAAAAAATATATAATAGACATACTATAAATGACGAGATAATAGAAATATTCAGATACACGAAGGTATAGAACAGCTAGTCATTATGGCAAACTACCACGACCACTCCCTAAACCGCCACCAAAAATGCTCTCAAAATAGTAGTGTAATAGGCGTTAACTCTTGGTGTAAACTAACTGAACTATAGACATTGCACGAAGAACCAGCAACTTGAGAAGGGCTTTGGACTGTATTCCTTCGGCTCAGCTACATTAAGTTATGTGACTTCTGCTCAGCTACGCCTATATGTCATTCTTATAATCACACTATATATTTCGAAATTCTAATCTACAGTATTCGTCATCTCACCTCAGATCTTTTCTTTAATTTTTTTTCTATTTTGATGACCTAACTCTCAAGTACATACTATGGAAGAAAAACATAACATTTCAATAATCAATATTATTCTTCCTCTGAAGAAAGCGAGGTTGTCCTCAAATTTTTTCTATCACACCTTTGGCAGTCTGCCAATATGAGTGTTTTCCTGCAAGGGCACAAGACGTCTCTCGCTCATGTCAACCTCACGAATTATTACCTCTCGCTAGAATGAAAGAAAAAGACTAAAAGATATATGAGGAGAAGAATAAAAAACTGCGTGCGAGAGTCCAAGAAGAGATGATTCCAGATACAAATAATCACAAGACCATCTCTATGGATAAGAATGAAGTAAGCAGTGTCGCAGAAGTATGTGTTAAGATAGATAATCTGTGCAGTGGTGAATATGAGATTATTGGGAGCAATGAAAACATATCAGCTTTAAGAAATGAAAAAGGAATCACTATTTCAGCACAACTTATATCAGTCTACTTTTATATTAAGTAATTATGTTTTAGATTGTAAACTATAACTAGAGTCTGATCTCGATGATTGGATGAGAAGAAGTTTGTGGTTTCTCTGATAAGGGGGTTTCGTTTAGGATACTGGCTCTCATGATAAAAATCAGTTTATTAGTATACAGCCTAGATAGAGAGTGGAATTGGTGAGTAAATCTGTGTCCGGAGTTCCAATGGACTGACCAATCTTGGTCCCTCTTACTTCCTAGAACCAGATGTTTACAGCTATAATTCCTTTCTACTATACTGAAAGTCTCTGAATAACTTCAATGATTTGTTTCGCCTTTGTTGGTATGATTACTCAACAGTCACCAGTATATGCGTCAATATACGGTTAGGGCATAATTTCACGTATAAAAAGCTGACCTCCACGGCCAATCGATCAATATATAGTGTTACTCCAGAAGTATGCCAGACAATATATAGCAAAGATATGACTGACAAAGCCTGAATACATAATATATAGCCATATGTTTTATTGTGATCCACACATATCAGAAAGATCTAGTGAGCAAGACAATTATGTATAGCGGATGAAATGAAAACTGGTTAGGAGTTAGAAAGAGCCCGCGAGTAGAAGGGTGGTCAATGAGAAGTAAAATGGCTCTCTCAGTTTACTTGTCTAGGTGAATCACAGTCGCGGTAATGCAAAGGTTCCCAAATCAAGGTAAGATGCCGGTTACAGTCCCTGACAGAGGAGAAACAATTCCTCTATATATCAACTCCTGATGAAATAAGAACACACATCAAAGGAGCGCTTTATTCTTTATAGGTAGAAATACGAAGGAATGCTGCATATTACATAAGGAATGCACAGAAGAAAGACAAAGAGTGCATAGTATGATAGGCTCACCAAGACGATTTCAATTTAACTACATCGTCAGATTCGCCACCGGTAGTACATAGTACAACGTCATCGATCCACTAGCTGGACGCAGAAACATATAATCAAAAATCATCAACTTCCACCAAACTAAGAGTGAACAATTGGGTTACAAGCTCTTACAGGATCGTTACAGATAAGTATTAATTACTACACGCGAGGCACCCATAAGAGATGTTGTCTTAAAATGCAACGGTTGGCGACTCCCGCTCGAAAGAGTGAGTATGCGGGAACCGGACACAACACATATGAGCAGAATCACTGACAAATCGACGCGTAAGAATCGATGGGAGAAGAATTCTCAACTTCTTGTGAAAAGCTACACCACACTGCAAAACATCGAGGACTCCTAAGACTTATGCATTTTCCGTGTAATACTGTCCTTCTTCCATGTCCATTGAACAGAGAAGGTCTTATGATGTCATCATATCAACCTATAGTGAACAAACCAAGATATAATGGTGAAGCGAGAAGGAAAAGGAACGGATGAAGATAAGTCATCACCTCATGAATTCAAACTAAGTACAACTCTCAGGTACGACATATAGGAGTCAAAGGCAATCCAACGCAACAATTGTAGCAATCCCCCACCAGATGCAACTCCTATCCTTCAGTAGAATCTTCTCCCCAATCTAGCGATACTCAAAGGCTAATAATCACTAATACAATCTGCAATACTCTATATTACCATAATATTATTACCTATTATTTATTCATAATAGTGTCAAAAAGCAGCCCTCGATCCAATCTCCCGCCCAAAATGCCGTCAACAACCCTACCGCGAGTACTGTTTTCAACTAGCCATCAAATAAACTAAGTTGGTTCATCCTCCACATAGCTTGAAGAGCATTTCCTGCCAAGAAACCCTGCCCCATACCTCCCGAAGAGTTCGCAAACTCAGGTAAGAGACCTGGGTCTCTGTCTCTATCCCGTCTCCCACCATTGAATCCAAACTTCGGAAAAAGATGTCCCTAAACAGATCAAAAGATTAAGCACCATGCGCCAAAGATAATTCTTAACGTTATATTTAAAGATCTAAATTTTCTAAAACAGAGCACAGCGACCAAGATGTAAAAATGAATTAGAAGTAGACCCCGCGGATAAGTTCTATTTGCGACAAAAACATTGTATCAATATATTGTACCCAGAGCAATCCATAGCTGTCGAACACACCACACCAATCTCTGATGTTACAGGTTACTCAGCCCTTCTGAATGCTCCGATAACTTTTCTTCCGAATTTCCCGTCTCAGCACTTCACAAAGAATCCTATACCTTAAGCGGATGAAATGAATATTAGTTCCAAACAAGAGCTAGTAAAACGACCCACTCTCTTTTTAATGCTTCCTGCCATCCCGAGAGAGGTGAAAGATAAACGCCAACGCAAAGACGAAAGCTCCAACCGTTCTGAATGTTGGCTGATGAAATGGAACCGGTTCCCATCTTAATCAAAATTGGTACAATCTCATATATCCCTCCTGATGATTCCACTGTCCAAACTCTCTAGCATTAGACTTGGTAACCCAACGGATCTGCATTGAATTTCCAATGTCCGCAAATCCAACACCCTCTCAGACGAGACACTTTTCCGGTGACACCTTCTCCCTTATTTTCCATGAAAACAGCCATATTCCCCCACGACATTTTTGATATGCTTGCTGGGAAGATGTTTATTCGCTCCCATCCTAAACATTTGAAACTCTGGTTGTCTTCAACGACCAACAAGTCCATTATAATAGCAATATACTTGGTTGAATTCAACTTACTTCGCATTCATGAGAAATCCCTCTACCAAATACCAAGAAAAGCGAGAGATACCTC
>JABUQX010034086.1:52500-55000 GCA_015478945.1 Trachelipus rathkii | reverse complement strand
CAATATAAGGCAATGTGAGTTGTGGAGACGGTCACACTTGTATGTTGGTAAAACTAAACCCTCGATAGGTTATCGCTTGACTCATTACGGAGGTACAATTTCGTGGGTTGTCATTTACCTACACACTACCTTCATATCTCGCGTCTCGTATTTTAGTTTGCCGGTGTCTCAATATTTAACTTATACAGTTGAGTGGTGTCAGTTGTATCTCCGAAACGAAACGTTAATGAGCATATATGTACAGAGTAATATGCTCCTATTTTCCATCAATGTGCCGTATATAAAGTGGCGCCGTTTCATTCTGGCTCTCCCTATTATTATATATATATATTATATATATTATATATATATAATATTATATATATATATATATATTATAATAGTATATAAATATATATATATATATATATATATATCGTCACCTACCTTACTTTTCCCAAATATGGGTTTAAGGTGCGTCACATGCACTGGAAACAGAAAAGTAGTAGAAGAATATGACGCAATTCGAAAAGAAAGCCCAGCCATATATCCGCCTTTAATCCCTTAAGTGCGAATGCGTCGCGGTCAGAAAAATACACCCTTGGGCTTCACGGACCCTCATTATGGCATCACGTCAATGTAGGGTTCATCCCTTGCCACAGGTGGGCTACACCAAACCCTCTTCATAAAACCCCGCCATTCCTCTTATATGCAGCTATCTTTCTTCGCCTCTGCCAAAGACACATTCCTCTCCTCCAGGCATTCCTTTACTGACTCAATCCACTTTTTATTCGAGTTCCAGCCGGTCGATTCCCAGCACACTCACCACTACATATCCGCTTAATCAACCTACAATCATCCATCCTTTTCACATGACCAAACCATCAAAATGTATTTCATTTATTCTCTCATTTACCCATTTCTTCACACCACACAACTCCCTAATGCGTTCATTCCTCATTTTATCAATTCTTCTCACGAATTAGCACTATTTTCTTAAGAATATATATAGATATATATATATATTAATATATATATATATATATATATATATATATATATATATATTATATATATAAATATATATATAACCTATAATATTAATTCTATATGCTTAATTCGTAAGAAAAAGATTTTAACAACGTTATTGGAAAAAATATTTTAAATTGAAAAATAAAGTATCAGAAAAGGATTTACAATTCACATCCATTGCTAATCAAACCACAATAGAAATTATTTTGGTTTCGTAGATATATTATATTATACTATCATTTATATATATATACTATATATACTTTATATACATAAATATCACTTACCCGTTCAGTATTTATATAATATATAGCTATATATACAATCTTATATAGTATAATATATATATATTATATTTATATATATAATTATATATATATTTATATATTTAGTATATTTATATATAATTATATATATTATAATATAATAATATATATATATATATAATATATATATATTAAATTATATACGTAATATATATATATAATATTATATAATGTATATATACATATTACTTATCTAATATATATATATATATCATATATATATTATATATATATTATTACTAATATTATTATTCATAATATAATTATATAATATATAACTATAATATATACATAATAAATATATATATATACCATTATCATGGTATGATATACGTATATATATATATAACCAAGCGATCCACCTCTATATATTATAATATATATATATATATATATTATTATATAATTATTATTATATACTTAACCTTAGCTATCAACTGCAGTGCTCATATATCAATTATATATATATCGGAAAGATTTGCATTAAGATGAGTTTTCCTATTCTAACGTTATATTAATACTCCGGAAATCCAAGAAACCTAAATATATATAAAATTTATGAACGTATTATCAATATAACTCTACTATCATATATATAATCAATATCTACTATAGTTATTATATATATATATATATATCAGTAATACTAATACTATATATCATATAACTATATACTCTATATATATGATATATATCGATATAAGCATAACGCGCATACCAATATATATTTATAATATATATATAAAACGAAACGAAACATGAATATCATGCTAACACATAAATAAACAATAAAGTTCTAAGAAAATGATCATTTTTACAAATCATAAATGATTAATAATAAAATAAGAATAATTACGCCATACTATTAATAATAATACTAATAAATTAATAATAATAATTAATAATAATAATAATAATAGATAATAATAATAATAATAATAATAATGAAGTACGAATAATAACTTTGTAAATATAATGAAGTAATAGCAATCCAGAATCAATAATGATTGTAGGTTTTGGATAATAATAATAATAATAATAATAAAAATAATAAATAATAATAATAATTAATAATAATAATAATAATAATAATAATAATAGATGATAATAAATAATATAATAATAAAATAATAATAATAATAATAATTAATAATTAATAATAA